>JABFOV010004403.1:0-14004 GCA_022817685.1 Aradophagus sp. ZL-2020 | reverse complement strand
GTTCTGCACGAGCACGAAATAATTCTTGAATATTTCAACGAAATGTTACTCTTTGCATATAAAATTTAAAGTTTCGGGCCTTTTGTTATTATCAAAATTCAACATCGATATGATCGATCATGATTTTATTAGTTTGATCCGTCTTGACAAATGTCGGTATTGTACTACTAAATACAGTAAAATTCACTAATTGATAGTAATTTTTCTCTTTTTCACTGCGAACGTCACTGTATCCATTTCAATTTTCATAATTTTCGCGGTAATTTTTTTATTTGTTGACAAAAAGTCTATGGCAAAATACGACTTTAGGCAATTTTCACTTGTAACGTTATTAGTTCTTGTATTTCATTTCTCGCGGTGCAAACGACATTTGAAATTAATTTACCAGATATTCTTCAACAATTTGGGTTATATTTTTCGTAAGTGATCCGGTCGCGATCATTTGATATTTATATTCCTTTCGGTGGGCTATAGCTCTGCTTTATAGCATCTGAGAAAGCATCTTTCATCCCTTTTCGCCCGTCGTTTCCTAATTCTCTTTTAGCGGGCATTCGCGACAAGTACGGCCTTCTCAGGGAGCTGCGCATCGATTTTGGATAAAAGTAAATAACCGACACATCGTCTTCCAAGGTGTATGGAGTCGAGTCCCGAGGCACCTATAAGAACCACTCTGGCTCTGTGGCCTATTTGCGAGATGGCAAGGGGTGCCCAACGTCGGCAAATTTATTTCACGCCGTTCTTTCCTTTAAGTACCCACCAACTATCACAAAAATCTTAATACGTTCCATATGGAGTCCTTTGTGCTCCATCTTTGGACCGACGCAACCAATATTTTGGAAACATTTTTATAAACGGACAACGTTTGATAAATTCAAAAATTTATTTAAAAAATGATTAGAATACTTGAACCGATTCGTTTTTTGAAATAAAAACAATGTTTTTAATAATTTTAAACCATTCTCCTATTGTGAAAAAATTGCTGTATTATCTTTGAAACATTCAATTTCATCGTAAAATATTATAATTGAAAAAGGCATTAATTCTGTAAAACGTATTACGTGAACAATCATCTTAAATTACTGTCGTGAAATTAATGTATAAATTATGAAAATGTTTTTTTTATGTTGGTTCAATTGATTGATTTTCATACTTTGATCGACATTCGATTTGTAGCTGATCTTGAATTTGTAACTGAAATTGAATCGTAGTAAAAATTATTTCGCGTTGTTGCAATCGCACAAATAACCACTAATTTCAATGATAACCATCGTCGTGGCGTAAACTATTACACAACACAAATGTACAAATTTAATAAATGTGCGACAGTAATCCCGGTACATTAAATTCGCTAATGAATAACTCCCGCGAGAAAATACCTACGAGTTCATCAGATTCCGCGTTATCAAAAAAGGGGTCGTTACGACGCCGGCGGTGCACGTATTCAGGAAGAAAAAGTTGGTGCAATTTCCTCTGGTAACTTTATCCGAACCGTTGATCTGCACAAAAGGTTAATAGAACATAAATTTTTCACAACAATATTAATGAACAACAAGGAACACGCGTGTAATAGTTCAAAACTGAAAAGCGGGAGACGGCGCGAAGAGAAAGAAAAAGATAACAAAAAAAAAAAATGGCAAAACAAAAAGGAAATAAAATAAAATCCGTGCTTAGCATCGTTTCCGGCGTCAAAATGCACGAGTTACACACACGCGGATTTCGCTACGTTTCTCCCGCGTTTGAAAAATGCATCTCATAACTCATGAGATAACCGTGTCGTCTCTGGAATACATTATTTACACGTGCGACAGAAGACTGCGATACATTGCCGTTCGCGCAACCAAATTCAAGCCCCGTTTACATGAAACAGGTAGAATTCACGTTTGCCACTCAAACATTCGTGTTTCTGTTATTTAAATAATTACCTCGAGCTAAGCGGGCGGGGCATTTTTTTTTTTTTCTTTCTTTCAATTGTTCTCTAACGCTCGGCAATTGTTACCGTCGTTTCCGTCAATTCGCTGCTTTTTGCGAATTCGAAATACACCGAAGGACAAACGCATTTCAAATGCAAATTTTTCGCCGATAATCATCCGCGCAACAATGCGCTCGGTAAATTATAACCCGTTTAAAGTAATTTCGATCGCAAAAACGCCATTGGTTTTAAAATATCGAAGCTTCCTTCCACGGAGTATTGATTATGTTTTCAATTGAGAAAAGTTAGGAGGCTAATTATTTTCCGAGTAATTGAATTCATTCCCACTGTGTGAATATGTGGAGAAAGCAATTCCAGAAACTGCGAGCTCGAAAATATTTTACCGGTAAATAATTAGACTGCGAATTTCCATCAAACGTCAATTGTAAGATTCGCGGAGGTTTTGGTCGGCGAATATTATATTTTTATCCTTCGAAAATAAAAATTCCGCCTCAAATGCATTTAAGCATGTTTAGATAATATACATATTACAATGTTTCCGTTTTTATTTTTGAAACACAGTGCAATTCAAAGCGTTTCGAATAAAAATGTATAAAATTTTTTATGCATGTACAAAATCGAACATTTGTCTTTATTTAATACTTGAAAACAGATAAAAATGACCATTTAAAAAGCGAACAAGTTAGTTAACCCTTTGATACTCATAAACGAATTTTACTTTGAAACAAATATTATCGTATGTAATTCGACTCGGTATTTATACCGAGAAAAAAATTGTTAAAATACTATTTCATATATTAATTATAATAAACGTGTTTTTTCAATGCAATACCAATAAAATTTGTCTTTAAAAATATATACGATATAAATGACCAGTGTTTAAACATTGTAAAATTAATAAAATAATAAGCCGATATTTTCTTAAACGAAAATAATATAAAAGGGAAATATTCACACCATGTAATTCTTTAAAAATTTAAGCTAAATGTTGAACTTTGAATTAGTTGTTAAAATATACATAAAATTTATTTAAATATTTGAAAAGTTTAAATCGTGTGAACATTTCCACGTGGAAAACATCAAATGTATTTTAAATGAAAATACTGCAATTCGAATTGAACGTTTTTTAATTATTTTTGCATAATTCACATATGAAATTAGATTTAAAGAAGTCATCCACGTACTTTGAATCAATAAATATACATTAATTTGAGGGGAAAAAAAATTGACCTGACAAATGTACAACAAAACAGCATTAAGGGTTAACGTAAAATTATCGGTGCAAATAATGCTTTTATTGGTGAAATTAATGAAGTTATATATCCATGGGCACACGCAAAAAAGTTAATTGCATTATTAAATAATCAACGGAATCGTGTAGCGGCGTATCGTTTCACCGATAATTGATGAATTGAAATGTGATGTTCTGGTAATGGTCATGTGAAGTGGTGGTATCTTGCCCGCTGTGTGCATTAATATAATTAACGGTAAAGGAGGGATTCGTTAACAAGGGAAATTGAAAGATAATACATCAGTGTAATGTCTTTTTTTACCTCACTTAAAATGGAGCGACGCTACAACGAAATCGAATTTAGTATGATTAAAATATTTACATATCGGCAATGCCACTTGCATTCGCACGCCATTGGAGCGTTTCGAACCGTATTTTCGTTGAAATTTTAAGCCGGTACCTTGAAATTGAATTTAAATGTTTCGAAATAATTCGTAAAAAAATGATATAGCAAAAACATGGACGGTAAACAAAAGACGAAGCAAACTTTGTCATTGCAAATCTATAAATTGAAATAAATTTTCATAAAATTTTATTTCGTTTTAAATAAGAACATGAATTTCGTTTAATTCCAACGTAATTGGTTTTTATTTAAAAGTCGAAATATGAATAAACAATTTCTTTCTCAGCCGTTAACGAATTTCGCCGAATCTAGTTTGAAAAATGATTGCAATTATTTTTGACCGTTCATATTGCAATGACTGAACTAAACACCGTAGTTTCGCCTAATGATATATCATCAGTTGTTTGTGATACTACTATTACAATACTTTATGTTGTCAAATGTTTCAAAAACTATTGCAAAACTGTTTCGAAATGAAAACTCGGTTTCGTGGCGAAAAGAAGGCGATCGAATTTTCGCTACTGAAACGTTATCGCGATTTGGGCGTTGATAATTAGAAACGGTACCAAATTGATTCCGACATTATTAGCCCAAGATGTTTACAAATACCGTATAACTTAAATGCTCGCGTTGTGTACGATGCAATAGTACGCCGTTTGGATTCATGTATGGAATTATCTTGCGACTCGATGGCTTCGAATCCGAATCGGGCTGATTCGTTGACCAGGCTCGAATTCTCATGTCGCGAGGCACGCATGGCCGCATTCGAATGCTTTATGCACGAAATACGAGGGGACGGGTGCACTGCTGTGCGCGCTTACGCGAAACCTCGCGCGTTTCATTAACATTGAGTAGCCGTTCGATCGTTGTGACGAAAATAAACATTTAATTACCTTAATCGTTCCGCCAGTTCTGACCAATGATTCATTGGAAATGGCGGAAAGATTATCTCGCTCTGAATTTGTTTCACGGTTCGAAAACTGTCGCATTAATATGTGGAAAATGTTCTGTGATGAATATTTGAACGAAAAATGATTATATAAATTATGTATTAAAAATGATGCAATTTCTCAAATACCACTGATTCATTGAAGAATTTGATTTAAAAATATTTTTACTGCAAAAACAAATGTCTTAGACATGAATATTGTCCCGAAACAAGGCACTAGTTTTTTGAAATATTAATACCCAAAAGTTTTCAAATGCAGCCTTTGAAAAGTGTACTTGGAATTTTGAACTTTTTAGGTTTTCGATGGTTTTCTCGAACATCGGATAATATTTTTCGAAAGGTTGATATTTTTAGGATCTTTGCAGAATGTCTTATTCGATAAGAATAAAAAACCGCCAGATATGCAGTTTTAAATTCGCAATTGTAATCGTCATCTTGCGGCTGATAGATGTCCGTCCTAGAATAACACGAGTCGAACGTAGAGATGGACAAAATTGGCCCGAGATTGAACCACCTAGGAATCTCGTGAGTAAACAATCGATTTCGTTCCCGATGCTGAAACAGCCGCAAGATTGTTTGAGTTGTTCGACAGCGAATTTACCGAGTGGTCACGATCATAGTCGGCTTGTAACTGGTATTATATTTTACGAGTCCAAATAGACGCGAGGAAATTATTAATCCACAGATATTAATCCTTTATTGGATCTGTTTTGAATTGGAATTTAAATTGAATCACGGGAGCCAAAATTTGATAATGAAATTCGGTTTTGTTAATAGTTCTATAATCGAAAATTCATTTTCAAAGTTAGAAAAGTTTTTTTTTCAATTTCAGGTTGAAATGTGCAAATATTCGAAAACATTGATTTTTAATTAAAATCAATTTAAATACGTTTGATATTTGTTGGTCAGGAATAAAACTGTTTTCCACTTCAATTCGTTGCAAAATATATTGCAAAATGTCTAAATGTAATGCAGAAAACAGATTCATTCCTTATTAATTTTTTTTCTAATAAAACATGAATGAAAAGATGAACAAGGTAATTTTTGCAATGTGAAACTTGTCAGTGGAAGACATTTAATCGATGTTTGATTTAACATTAACAAGCCTCACCTTCTTTGTTTTCAGTTATATACGATTACGATCTTGCAGAGTCTTAAATTTACCTTTATAAGAGGCTAGAACAGTCACATTTCGCCATTCGGAATACCGTTGTTACATTGTAACCTTAGGTTCCCTCGTGTAACACTCGACATCGTGCAAGCACCATTACTTCTTGGAAAAACTTTAATTAAGGCCTAAAACTATGCCGTAGCTCTTGAACTTAAGTACAGAATGTGGGCGGAAGTGGGAGTGGCCGTTGAATGCGCAAAAGAAAAAAACGGTCGGCCGATACAAGGCGTCGCGAAGATCGTAGCCTAGTCGCAAGCAACTGAAAATAAATCGTTAATGATATTTTTCTCGTTACTTTATTGCCGCCGGTATAATTATTACAATCGGAAGTCTGCAGAAAATCGAATCCTAGTGATTCCGCGTAATCATTCTTGCCGGTGCTGGTATTGAGTTGTGGCTAGACGTGAATATCCATTATCCTCGTGCTATGCAATTGATTCCTTGATTTAAAACACAGTAAACACTTGTTATGCAGTAATTAATGAAAATTAAAGTATTAAATACAGTGTCTTTTGCACAATTATAAATATTTTACAGCTAATTTAATTATACTTTAATGAAACTTTAATGAAACTTAATAACTTGAATTTTAATTTACCTACAAATCACTCCAAAAAAATAACTCAATTTACAAGAAAATTATCCAATAATTGTTAAATATTTTGCACACAATTAATTGTTTAAAATTGAGTAAAAATACATTTTCGAAAATTTTGCAGAGACTGTCGGGACAATGCACTGAAATTTAATTTTGAAACTTTACCTTAAACTTAGTTATGGAAAAACTAGAAAATTGAAAAATCAATAACTTAATATTAGAAGTAATGTTACTATATAATTATAGAATATTCTTTAAATTTAGAACAAATTGGTTCCAAAATTATTCTAAATTACCGAATTTCAGGATAAGATTCCATGAAAGCGAATTAGGTATATAGATTCTTAATTTTTGGTTTTACCTAAAATGTAACTAAAACAATGGTTATTCGCTGTGTTCATATTTTAAAATTTTTAGATTTTATTATTTATATTTTTAGATTTTTTATTAATTTATTCCGTCATAATTTTATTGATATTATTTTGCAATAAAACCCCATGAATTTTGGTTAGAAATTACAGGTATGTTGCACGAAAGGTAGGATATGTAGTTAAGCTGAGTTTTTGGACGTTGTAATCTAAAGTTACGTTATGAACGTCATGTCAATAGAAGCAACTACGACGATAAAGCTTAAAATAATGCTTTCGATGAAAGTTTCGAGTCTTCCTATTAAGATGTAATCACGATTGCATGTGCCTAGTTATTAGATCAAAGTTCGGCAGGACCGAATAGTTAACTGCGTTCTGATGAAATTCGCACATAGCCGGACTGGAGCATCGTACCAAAGTTTACCCAATGTTATTGGATGTTTATGTGTATATATATATTTGGTCAGATTAGCTCTGTCTAAACTGCGAATTGCATCCCTTGTCAACTTACGCTTGAAATGAAGTCGAGCTGATTGACGCTAATCGTTTAAATTTCTGAACACTTGTCAGATTTATTTAATAACAACGTTGGGAAAACATTTTTCGCATGTCAAATTCGCTCGCTGACAGTATTTTTTCTATTTTATTTGTTCACTCGTTTTCCTTCTGTGACTGTATTATTTTAATAATTATTTCTCTTTTTATTTAAACCCGTTGGGAACAGATTTCGTGTGATATTTTTGAAGTTTGAAAACCTCTGTTACCAAATTAAATTCATATCGAAGGAACAATCTCATTTCGCTTTGTAATTTTAGCCCCGCGAAAACATATAAATAACAAAGTATTAAGATATGTAAATTTCAGAACGAAATTTGTTTGTACATAATTTAAACCTAATAGAATTATTCACATTTTCTATCTCATCTTGGAAATTAGTTTACGGTACAATCGACTATTTTCCATCAAGATGGATACCATCAAATCCTTCGTTCTTGTATATTCATTAATTACTTTTGGAAATATTATATCTTCAGTCATTACATCCTAATTGTGTTATCCCAGACCTCATTTTACACTTCACTTCTAATTTTAGTGACTATAATTTATTTCAATTATAATATGGTAATAATATCGATTATCACCACATTATGCAAATTTGATTACCATTCAGTGTGAAGGCAGTCCAAGCACGATCCTAATAAAAGTTACTAAGCATCTAGGTCGGCAGACCTATTTGTTCTTTTATTAGTTATTGGTGGTCATATTTCTTCAATATTTGTAAGTTGATCGGTTTGATATTACAACAGTCAGAATTGTTCCTATTATTTACTATCGCTACTTTATTTGATATGATTGAAATACTCTTGGAAGAATATAATATTCCAGGGATAACATCCGCAAACAACTAATAATAAAAAATAGTCAAGTCTCGAGTTTTAAATATTCCAAATGTTTTCAAAATTGTTGAAATCAAAGTATTCAATATCAATATTTTCATTTTTTTATTAAAAGTTTTACATTACGTTTTAACATTAAATTTTAAATCAGCAAAAAGAAATGTAGAATAGCACATTTGAGAAAACTTGATTTTTATAATAAATTTCACACGCAGTATAAACAATCACTTCAACTTTCTTTTATTCTTTATCGCTCCAACACCTAATTATTTGATCGTTTCACCGAACTAAATTGTGAATCTCGAGCCGTAATGGCGCCGTGCTTTAATGAACAGCGTTTTGTTCAATTTGCTCGCAAAAAAAGCAGCACTTGAATAATTAATACACAATCTCGAGGAAGCAATATTCGACAGAATTATTTGGATAGGCGCCCTCCCAAACCTCCCGTTCCCCGACTAATCTCAGCGGAAAGCATAAAGCAGGTCTCAAATAAATTAGTACGGTTAAGCGGTTATCTTGACGCCTCGGCTGTTGGGAGCTTTTCGCAAGCCCTCTCGTGTTTTGCCGCCCGAACTATTTGCACGCGAGCCTCAAAATTACCGCATAAGCATTATATCCCTCGCCGTGACAGCGAGCGAAGACGCGGCGGCCGGGCCGGTGAACCGGTTTCACGTTGAAACCGGTGCCACGCCGCAGCTGCCGGCACGCAGATTGCGCCGACTGCTTTCCAGCAATAATGCATCTAACCGCGCAGATAAGGCCCAGCCGTGAGTGCATGCAAATGCGTGCATCCGCGTTTATCGGCGCTAGGACTACACCTTTGACTATTAAAACCGGCGATACCGTCGCTCGCGTAATGTACGCCGACACTTTTCCCTCGCGGAGAATCAAGATACACGCCTGATAGAGACGTCGGGCGAATTTCAGCTGAAATATCACCGGCTGACGCAGTCCGCTGTTTAAATGCATGTTGCCAGACACGCTTTTCCCGCCCTTTTCAGGGATAACCGAAATCTGAGACCGCGCGAGCGTATACCCTAGTAGAAATTGATAGGGCTCTAACAATGACACGGATGTAACGCACGGCATCGATATGGCCCTGATCAGGAAATTTGTCCTTATCAAAACCATACCGGGGCCTAATAAGAAAAAATTTTCTGATCAGGGCCACATTGATGCCATGCGTTACATCCGCATCAGGGCCCTATCAATTTTCGCAATTTCTACTAGGGTATCGCTGTAAAAACAAATGTCTGTGTTAAATTATGGTGAACACAAATTGCTGGTTCTTTCGATGTGACGATCCATGGGAAATGTTTTTGGGTTTTAGTTTTAAACATATTTAAAATATATAAAAAATTGGATCGGTTTAAGTGGGTGGTCATTGTTTGGAAAATCTGGAAAAGTTATAAAAGACTAAAAAAAAAAAAGTGTAGGAATGTTTTGAACTGTTTTATTAAAATTTTATCAAAAAACTAGAGAAAGGTAGCTTAAAATCTCTTGCAAAAGTTCGTTGTTTTTTTAAAAATCGAGTTTCTTGATTGTCTTCAAATCTCGTAAAATATTTTTATATCCTAAGCAGAAAATAAAAATAAGTCGAAGACGAAATTTCATAGACGTGTAATTTTCGCAGCATTAACTAGAACATATTTCATCGACGATAAACGTTTATTGTCTAAAAGCAAAATTTGTATGCTTTATTTCGTAAAAATTCCATTGTGTTGAATTATATGTTCGCAAACTTGGTAAAAAGTTTACCTAAACTTACCGTGTAATGTGATCATCGATTCAACGAAAGTTTATTTAAACTTCATGCTAATATCACAAGAATACTTACGTAAAGTTTGCGCAAAGTTTTCAACACATTGTCTGTCGGAGCGCCAACTGCAAACCAAAGCAGAATAATTGGTATATAATTTTACTGCCACCGTGGGCAAATTTTTCATTTACTTTTTACTTCAATTTTTTTTTTTCTCCTCAAACATTTCCGCGGTCCAACGGCCGGAAGCGCTTATTTCTTTCTTTAAAAAAGCATTTCCCTCTTCTTTCGTAATATGAATCAAACTGATTTACAAATAATGTTCTCAGCCATAATTTCGCCGACGAAATTAACATAATATAATTTTCCTTATGGTCTATTTTCATGCGCGGCACGTACGGCGTGCAACGTTTATGTTGTTTCATTTAAAGAAACTCGTCCGTACGTGAAGCGTATACATTTGGACAAACCACTAAACGACTGATTTGGACACATGAATCGAACGTCACGAGTCAAATTTGGGTGACTTCGAAATTATAATCCATTGGCATTAACAACCTCCGACATCTATTACTATATATAATTCATATAATTATGATTGACGTCGATTAAAGTCTGAATTTCAACTCATCTTCGTCAATTCACGAACACTTATTGTAATTTTTCGATAATAGAACGTTTTTTAACGTCAAAGTAATCGATCGATATTTTTCATTTGTCAACAGATATTTGTCTGCAACTGATTTCTTTGAATAGTAAGGAGTGTTTTAAAACGTTAGAAAGGAAGCAAATCATAAGATATACTAATTAAAAATTGCGTATAAATTTGGAATTCTTTCGAGCGAAAAGTAATTTCTCGACTCTTTTCATCGAAACGCTTTCATATGGAGCTCCTTGCACCGCGCACGAGTCAAAAATAAATATGAAAAGTCATATCTGACCGGCCAATAATCAAATATCCTGCGGCCATCGTAGACCAAGTCCGGCTTTTCATTAAGATACATCACAAACGCGGTGCAATTAAGATTTTTAATACGTACCGTTTTCATTAATACGAAAACATTCATTCAACGAGATGGCCACTATTTCTACGGTATTAAAATTAATTCCGTCGAACGGCTCGTACTTTATTTTCACTCTCTCGCAAGTGATTAGATTTGGCAAACGAAAAAGCGACCGGGTAAATAAATTTCGCCTCTCGATTCACGCGCACTCCCACATTTCAACTGGAATTTCATTTAAAAGAAGCAGTTAAAAAAATTCCTCAGTTTTGATAAGAACAAATGGATTCCGAATCCCTCGACCATTAATATTCTCAGAGATATTTTTAAATTTCTTCTCGCACGGAAGATGAATTTCATTCCTAACAACTCGCGAACGAACCCGACGAGTGATACTATGTTTTACGTAACAATAGAAACAGCTTGAGAGTCTCTCGTGGAGATAAATTCATCTTAAAAATTTCGCCGGCGAACTAACGATTTTATAAAACTATATAATAGGATGATAAGGTCGTTGCGACAACGCGATATTGTACGCGACTTTTAGAGGCGGTTGTCCAATTATATGAAAACTTCCATAAAAGCAATGGCCGCGAAAGTTCGTCGAACTTTGATTTAACTTGGAGGTATGTGTAAAAGGGAACGAGCGACTTTTTCGCTGTTTATACTCTTTTTCGCCGGCGCTCGTCGGTTTCCACTTTAATTGCCGAAAACAAATCGAAACAGTGGATCCGCTATCCCGGCAACTTCATATTCGATTCATTGGCTCGGCAAAAAAGCACGTATATGTATTAGCGACTCTGCCACGACGTTGACATCCTCGCGGCATTACAGAGATTTCTTAACAGCTGCCGGAGCCTTTCTCTCGATCTATCGCGCGCTTTTCGAGTTCACGTCTCCGAAAGCTCCGGCGATGGCATGAGTCGCAAATTAAACTTCTTTCCCGTTCGCAAGCGCGAGGACGACCAAGTGACGCTCATTGGTTTCGAAACCCGGCGTATTGCGAGGCGTTGGATTTAATTTTCCGTCCCTTTTGTAATACATTCCGCGCTGTTATTGTGTCAAACAAAATACACGTTGGCATTTTTTTCTTTCTTTCTTCTTCCTTTCTTTTTCGCCACGGAATACAGTCGAGCGCTGATAATGCAATAACCATTCTACGGTTGTTACGGAGACTTTATTTTCTAATTAATTGGATTGACGTTATCAAGAGATAGTAATTTTGCACTGGTTAATATTCGTGTTAAATAAAACGTGCTTTATCTAAGTCAAGCTCAATGAATATTGTCGATTTATTTGTCTTGAACGAGTAATGGTTTTAGATCAAGTGAAATGTTGCGTGTTTTGAAAATTTTCATTCAAACGGAAAATTAAATTAAAAAAAAATTATGTAATTTGATTATTTAAAAATAATCAAGAATTTTTCGTTGTAAGATAACAGTTGAATATTGAAGTAATTAAAGTAAATATCTAGATGATCAATTGTATTACGCCGGGAAAATACTTTCTACATTGTAAACACAAGTGTTTTCTTCTTGTTCGGGTTTAAAAACTGCGAAAACTTTGCAGGTGGTAAAACATGTATCGACAGTTTCCCACTGTACAATTATTCACCAAATTGCAGTGTAAACTGAACAACTTATTTTCTTTATTATCAAACGATTGCTGGATTAACTTTGGTAATCCAGCAATATAATAACTTGACAACATAAATTAATAACACACTAATCTAGTGACTTTTAACTTGAACAATGCCCTTAAGAAAGTTTTGCATAAAAATACCTGGCATTCAAACAAAAATATGTTTCAATCGTCGGAAGACTCGGAACACAACGAGCGATATGATGTATTCAATAAATACATCATAATATTCCCGACGTATGCAGCAATGTGCGGCGTGAAGTGTTCGGGCGTGCCAGGACAATAACGGCCCGGCAGTACTCAGGCGACGATTTTGCCGAGCTCACGTGATCGCGGTCCGTCTCGACGCCGCGGTCTATCGCGTCTCGACGACCTCTCGATGAAAAATAATATCGCATCTTCTATCTGCGTTCGGGCCGAGCGCCACGATCCTTTGGAATTTCCCATTAAGAGAGCTCGAGGTTTACCGGGGATCGTATTCGCACACGTACGGTGGTGATACACGCGTGTATCGGTAAAAACTGACGACGCGCCACGTAACCAATACTTTTCACGAAATTCCGATGCCCGGTAAAAATTCAAGTTCAAATTCCCGAAGCGCCTCGCTCGCGATGCAGGCAATAAAAATTAATTGCACGTATGATTTATGCGAACGAAAAACACCGAGGTGGCGCTCGCGAGGTGCAAATAGCATTTAGGGGGGAAACAAGTAAAAATAAAACGAACAAAACGTATGGTGGGGGGGGGGGGTGAATTGACAGTGGCCCGTGATTTCGCGAGGCTGACGAAGTATAATTTATCGTCGGAGTGAAATTGATCGCTGATAAAATGCCGCGTAATCAATTGCTGTGTTACAGCAACGATTCGGTAAAAATAACGCTTGTAATTGAATGTCCGCAAAAAAATAACGGCTCCGTTTTATAGGCAATTAATTTAAACGGCGAGGACGCGACATGTCGAGAATTCTGCGTGCATTGTTCCCCGTCACGGGGTGGGCTTCGCGGCGTTACGACGTCGAATACAATGGAGGGTTGTAAAAAATGTCTCTGTAAATTTCGAGCCGGCCTTCAATACTGCATTTTGTTGCGCGCACTTAAACGCGCGAGCTGAAATATTGACTAACTACTTTATCGCTCCTCTGTTTAGCAGCGATCATTCGCGAAAAAATGTGAGCCATAACGCTCGTGCGGTTGTCACGGGGCGTTCTGGAATTTGCATCTCTTTTCAGCCGCGATGGCCAACCTTGGGCTGAAACCATTTTCCGACATTCGAGTTGTAACTTTGAGACTTTATCTTCCGAGGAGTACGGTGTTGGCCGGCGAAAGAAGGCGAATGTAACGACTTTCGGAGACACTTTTACACGGTGAGAAAGGTTGCAAACAAAAAGACGCGTCGCAATTTTGACGAAATGAAAAGTTAAACTAAGTTGATTTTGATCGAAGATCGAGTGGGGTGAATGGCCCAGTAATTGACCAGATACCTATAGGACAATGTATTTTCAAACGACTGGTCTTTCAGTGGATCTGAATTTCAAATCGTTGGTTACTACATTTACC
>JABFOV010004402.1:0-14001 GCA_022817685.1 Aradophagus sp. ZL-2020 | reverse complement strand
TTTACAATAATCACATCACATAAACAAAGAGTCTTCTGTTAATACATATTTTCACACTATATAGTAATGTTACATCCTGTAAAGTTATTAATATACATATGATACCTATTTATATACTTATTTTTATATATTTATGTATTTTTTTTTTGTTTGTGTGTCAGTTTTTTTTTTTTTTTTTGTTTTTAATTTTATTTTGTTTTTTTTTTTTTTTTTTTTTTTTTTTTTTTTTTTATTTGAAACGTATTTTCTCTATTTTCACAAAGAAATATTTTTTCTTTTGAAAAAATTTACTGTTATAAAATATAGAAAAAGCTAAAATGCAAAACTTTTTATAATAATTAATAATTCAAAACTTTTTATTTTAACAAAATACCTACAATAATCTAGAAAAAAAATGATCTAGTTGATATTTCTACATTCAAAAATTATTATAATTTTGTAACAAGGAACATTTATTTTATTTTTCATTAAATCAAATAAAAATTGAAAATGATTAAAATATTTTTGTTTTTATCATCTTCAAGAAAATTTTTTAAACAGTATATAATTTTGTTTGACAAACATGAAATCAAAATTATCAATTAATCTGGTACAGAGTAAATAGATATTGAATGAAGCAATATTTGAAAGTGCAAAAATGAAAAAGACATTGTTTCTTTAGAGAATTGGAAACAGTGCATTCCTGTTGTGGTTGGTCACGCTTCGATTCGAATTTTACATATGCAATTGCAGTAATAACTGACACGTTCCCCCCTATACGTTTCCTTCGCTATTAAATTTGCAAATGAAAACTGCTGTTTCTCATTCATAAATCATTAAGTATATATTGTAGACATAACAATCGCTTGAAAGTAAATACACCGTTTATTATTGAATTAAAAACGAATTATAAGTGAATAAAAATTAAAACAACCGTCACACTGAATAAACTGCTTATACTTCCGGACATGTCTTATCACCTAAATTGACTTCCTGTATGAAGCGATATTTTTCTTCTTAAAGACTATTAAGCAAACATGAAAAGGAAGCAAAGTGATTCGACGAATTAAGGCTAAAAACAATAACTTGAGAACCGTCCTTCGAATTAATTATATGCACTTGATACTGATAGCAAATGAAAATGAATCAAACACAACTGCATGGTTTTTATAAAAGATTTCTCGTCTACTTACGCATCATTAAGACATTATGTAAGTGCATGCAGGAGAATCTCTTTCGTTTAGCATTGTTACAATTGCGTCATTGTGCCTTGTTAGCACTTTCCAACAACCAATGAATTATGCATCTACATTACTTTTCTTATTTTTACACCTGTTAGATGAGTGACTTGCTCCAGATAAAAAGATGTCTTTACTGTTTCCGAAATTGTTCATGTACTTGTATATAATGAACAATCTTCTTTTTAACTCTTCACTGATATTTAAGATTTGTTCTTGACTGCTTGTTCTGGAGTAAATTAATACGAATCTGCAAAATAAAAAACTGAGTATGAATTTGAATATTTACTTTCTCAAAAAATGTCTATGATTTAATATTAATACGTTTGATCGATTTACATAAACATTAATTATTCGTCTGTAAAGTATGTTTTGCAAGAAAAGTGATTTTGATGTTTTCACTATTACTCAAAGTTAAAGAGATTTTTTTTTCTTAATGAAGATAAAAAAGTCTTGAATGGCAACATTGGTATTCACTGAATGGACTCAAAATGGGTATAAAAGTTGAGTAAAAGTCGAAATGATGAAGTGGAATGCGGTTAGCCCGACGAAGAATTGAGGAGAAGAAAAGAGACCCCGTGGTCTAGTATATACCGTTAGACGATGTCACTGTGTAACGCGTACGAGAGGCACTCAGACTCCAGAAATATGTAGATAATCATCAAAGACCAAGGATGCTGTAAGGAAATGTATGATGTTAATGAATCATATATTATGATTCTCATACACCAAATAAAGAATGTTGTATGAATTCTTACTTAACGTTATCAGTAAAAACAAACTTTCAGTTTAAAGAGAGAATAAAGTAAATAAAGAAAGATTGGCAAAAACATGAATGAAGTTTAAAATACAGTTATATTTTTAATAACACTGATAGTTATTATTTTTAAGTTCTTTTTTATATAAAATAGATAAATCGAGATTAAAGTAAACATAGAATACACACAAAATGTAGATGTATATTTTTCATCACAAATATTGAAGTTTGATTATATATTCACAAATTAGAAAGTTGCAAAAAACGGGAATCGTTTGATTTATAAAGTTAAATTATTAACATTTAAATACTTTTAAAATCAAGTATCATGCTTCTTCATTGTTGCACGGAACTAAAAACATGAAATAATAATACCATAAAACAGAACTCCATTCATGCCGACGGATTAATGGCGCGCAAAGATATCGGAACAGATTTGCTCTATTAATGTTACGTAGCAAAATGTTACGTTAAAAAATTAGCCGAACGAATAATAAACGATTTTCTCTGTATAATAATAATAATAATAATAATAATAATAATAATAATAGAATTAAACAAAAAGCAATATTTTAAAAACAATTTTGTTAATTTGATGATCTTAAATCATTAAACGTGTTATATTTCTTGTACAAAAATAATGCGAGAACAAAATATTCAACAATTTGCATAAATATGTATACATCTATTTTTTATTAAATCCAATGAACCATCCCAACCAGCACTAGTTATACGTCTCTAATAATACTGAATACATTTTATTTAAATTCATTAAATATAATTGAAATGTTTTCAGGGTCAAGTATCAATTCTCAAGCATCGCAGTGTTTTGAACGAAAACGCGTACGAAAAGAGCGCGGCGGTTACGCTGGCGGAAATTTTTGCGAAAAAGTGGACGGAAATTGGCGAAAAACGGCGAACCATCGCTTTGAGTACGGAGCTGGGCAGAGCTACAGAAGTCCCTATTCGTACGCGTACAACCAAAGCGCGCCGAGTATCTGCAACAACGGATTCATCCAGCCCGTCCACGAGGATTATCGGCCGATATACTTCTACGTGGCACAGCCCTATACTATACCATACACATTCGCCAGGCGTCCGAAGCCCTCGTCCTCGTCTACTTGGTCATCGTTGCGACGGCCGATCAAAGCTCGAAACCACCGCTGTCGGGTTCAGTTTTCTAAAAAGCTCAACACAGCTGAGTTCCGGCAAAAAGTCAAGCAGGGCGAATTTGCCAAGAGTCTGAATCAAGTTGATTTTGGTCAGCTTCATTCTCAGAGTCAAGGTAGTGAGTCTAAAATTTGATAATAAAAATAGTTAAGCAAACGTTGAGAGAGGAACAACATTTTTAATAAATTTTCAACTTTCAAAGTCGCTTTCCTTTCAAAAAGATACTTGTAAATGAAAGAAATATTAATATAAATGAAACTAAATATAAAATAAAAGTGTTCATTTTTTGATAAACTGAAATTTGCAAAAACCAAACAAATATTATATTTAATATAATATTTGTCTTATTTAAAATGTCAAGCACACGCAAAAAGCAGTATTCAATAAAAAATGAGTATTCCAATTTATAAATAATATTTTAAAATGAATAATCTTATTGCAAACTACTTTTTTGTAATCATTTCACAGGAAATATTTTAAAATATAAAATAAGTTTCCATATTTTAAAACTTTTTTAGATTAATTTATGAAATCATCCATTTCTCCAAACATCCCACATAAACGAAACAGGGACACTTTAGAACCATTAACATTCAATATTCTTTAGCCTCAATATTATCATCACACGTTATCCTTCAATGCTTATTTATTTTAGCTGTTACCCACTTTACGAGAGCAGGAACAATCACTCCTCACTCTCAGACGAGGATGTCGTCGTCGATGTTCCGTCGGGGCACTATTTTCGCAACATTCTTCCTGTCGCTTATTGGCGGCGGATTGGTTTGTGCGGCTTTAGTGACACAGCACTGGATCGAGGCGAAGCCATGGCGAACGCCCAATCCTCAAGAGAGCGCCGGTCGGGTTTATTTCGGTCTGCTGCAAGGCAAAAAGGAGTTAAACGTAGCATATGGCTGGAGAACATATCACATTTCAGGTAAATGATGTTTTTTCCTTTACCATTCAAAGAAATTTTGTTATCTACCATAAACAAAGATAACTGAAATGTGGTTTTCAGTGCCTCAGATGATCAAGCAGGATCCATCAGTGATGTCTTGGGGCTTATGGATCGGTACTCTGGGAACAACGTCCGCGGCTCTTTTAGCCACCGCATTGGCTGCGCTTTTGGCAGTTTTGAATACTGCGATGACTCCAAGATTTAAGCTGCTTTCAGTCCCAGGAGTTTACACCATCAATATCTTGACACGTGAGTTTCACTCCCTTCATCTTCAATCTTACACTTGGGTTGTTTTGTTAATTTAATCTGAAAGATAAATATTTGTTCACAGTTCTGTTGTGCATAGCTAGTGTTAGTACGTGGTTGGCGCAATATTACACGAAACTTTATATGAATGTTTTGCCGAAAGAAGACATTGACAATATGTGGACCAGTGAAGGATCAGCTGAATTAGGATATTCGTTTTGGTAAGAAATGTATTATTTTACATTTTATACATTCTTTCATTAGCTTAATTGTTTTTTTCATACATGTAATATATATCAAACTTTTCTGAAATGTATATATCCTGATTTTATTTTGAAAAATTATATGAATGAGAATCTTTTATCATTCTTTTAGAAGCATTTATATATAAATATTAGCATATTTTTTTTATTAATATTAAACTTTATAAAACAAGGTAATTACATTTCACGTTGATTTGATAAATTTTCACTGTTTCACTTACACGCAGGCTCGTCGTTAGCGCTGGAGTTGTTCATCTCATTAGCATAGCCTTGGTAGGATGGGGATCCGGAAGAGACCGCGACGAGCGTTTAGAACCTATGCCACCTTTCGAAGAAAAAACTGCAGCTGCTATAATGCTTTATTAAAATATTCATAATTTATCTTGCCTATACGAAATTAATGTAGAGTTCCTATTTTTTTTCCAATCATGCCACTAACTAATACAAAAATGTTTGAGGTATTGTTATAGAATCAAAAGTATAATAACTTTAATCATTTTGATAATTTATGTCATTGAAGTGAAGATTTGTTTATTAATTTTTTAATCAAAATTGTAATTAAGTTACTTGCTTAAGTCATATATTATATATTTCATAAAACAAAATTATATTTTTTTAAACATTAACTCTTATTAAATCAGCATATTTTTCTACAATTTAAACATAATTTACTATGTTTGATTAAGTTGCAGGCGTATAATTATAATTTACACTGCGGTATTATTTGCTCAAAGTAAAAACAGTTAATTATTTTATATATTTTCCTGGTGTAAATGTATTTATATTTTTTTACTACCCTACAAAAAAATTTAAAAAAAGTTGAGGAAAGAAATATACTATATTTATTAAATATATTTTTCGGTTGAATTATTTTATTTCATATGTTTACATTAATTTATTTTTCTTGTATATTTTCTTTTTAATTTTGTATAATTTTTCCAATATATTTAAACTACATTTTTAAAATTAATTTCTTTAGTCAAAAGAAAATGTAGGAGTGTTTGATGTTTTCTTATTTATTCAATTTTTCACGACTTTTCATGCAACTATATAAATATAAATATTAGGAAATTGAAAAAGTTTACTGTGAGAACTTATACATTTATTTCATTTAAGTGTAAATTTCATTTAAATTAAATGTTCATAATATTTACTATTTGTTTCTATAAAATAACAATTTTTTTTATTCTATACGATTTTGTAGGGTCGTACTCTAATTATTTATTCTATGCTGTTTATTACCATTATTCTTTGTAACAGAAATGAATGAGTTCATAGTTTTTAATTTTAAAAATGTTATACAGTAATAGTGATTTACAACGAAATAATATTAAAAATTCAAAAGTTATTTTAATGAATCGAACCATAAGAAAATCGAATGTCAGATTTATGACCATAAAAATATGTACTTTATACATATTTGTTTTTCAAAAAACGCATGAATGCATGTATGTCAAAAAATATATCACAGGGAATGATCATATCATTAATGCATTTTAAGTTGCATAAATCTGACATGTAATTCTTTTCCAAGAATGATTTTAGAATGTTAGCTTACATTTATAAAATGTGCCTTATAACAATATTAGAATCATATACATGTAAATATTTTGCGTTGTATTTTGTTAATATTTATAGAATGTACTATTTATTATGCCGTTCATGTCAATTTGTAATTTGATGTGACATTTTCATAAATCATTATGTGTACATTTATAACAAATATTTTTACAAATATATTAATTATCAATAATTTTGTTTCTTGTTTGATGCCCTTAAACATTTTAAAACTTACGTAATGTTTAGTCTGAGACGCAATACCTTTTTAGCATTTTATTTTTACTAAACAAATTAAACAAATTATTATGATTTGAATGAAAATAACTTAAATTTGTTTAACTATTAAATTCTTCATTAAACTCATTTTTGTTTACGAAGAATTCATGACCTTGTAGTTTTGATATTTAACATAGGTTATTCATCAAATAAACAAAGCAAATAGAAAACAATACAATAAAAGTTCTAATTTAAACAATTTTAATATAACGCAAATAAAAAAACTTACTTAGTTGAATTCATTCTTTAATGCTTTTTTTCCACCATGTCAACAACAACTGTTTATTTACATTTGAATTCAAACAATCGAACGCTACCAGCAATGACGTTTCTCCTCCCTCGAACGTTCTCTCCTGTTATTGGTCGATGTTGAATTTGACGAAGCCTGTTTATATCTGATCGTGGAACTTGTCATTAGATTTTGCGTTTCTTTCTTTATTGAAAAAAATTGGCTGCTGCGTAAGGGTTGGGACGTTGGATTTGCTCTTATCATACTCGGTTGTTGTTGTTTTTTCATCGACGTCAATTTTTCTAATGCTATTCGATATCAACGTGAAACAGACATAATGGACAAATACAACAGGAATATACGTTTGTTTCATTAATAGCCTAAAAAGCAACTCTTGGGGTGTAATAGTGATTTGAGGAAGTAAACAACAAATAATCTTTAGGGAACGAATCTTTCATTGTGGTTATACAGAACGGCAGCTCGCAACATGCCTGCGGCCCACGATAATGCGCTTGTCGATAAGGTATTTCTTTTCTTTTGTTTTTTGCACAAATCATTCAATAGGAAACTTGTAACATTTGTTTATACCCAAATAAGTATGGGTGACTTTCTTGAATATTTTATTAAATGACATAAAATTTTAAATTTCGACTTCCATTTGATTTGTGCTTTATTATTATTTTTGTTATTACTTAATATTATGTAGAAATTATGAATTGAATGTAAAAGTACAAATACAACATCAATATCATTGACATATTTTTATTTATTTTAATTATTTAATTTATGTGAATCATCATTTTAGGATAAGCATATGAAAAATTTGAAAAGGAAATTGGAATCTTGGCGTGAATTAGTTCTAGCAGCAAATTCCATACTGTTATGGGAACAACCTTGGTATCCTGGTTTGATCGTTGGTTTAACTACTGCTCTTTTTTTGTAAGTATTTTCGTATGTATACATGTATTTAATTTGATACTATACAAATTCTTAAATTAAAGTAGTTTTTAATGAAACTAATATGTAATAAAACAATTATTAAATTGAATTTAGAACGCTTTTGAATTGCACTATTGATAATAAATGTTTGAAATTCCCAATTTTTATTAATTAACCAAATTTTATTAATTAATTAATATTATCAATTAAATAATATAATTTTCTATTGTAAATTAAGATATTTTTCGTTAAACAATTTCACAAAAATAAGCTTAAATACTTATATATCTTAATGTACAAAACTTTCATAATTAAATTGTAACATATTTTACTAAATTACATTTAATTAATTTTCTATTGTTAATGAACAATGTGTACTTCAGTTAGGTATAATTATTAAAAACATGATCATAGTTCACCATTATAATCACAAAATGACAAAAATTGATATAATTGTAATATATAAATACATCTTTTATCCTTTATAGTCTTTATTGGATATTGGAGCCAGCATTTTTAACTTGGTTATCAGCAATGCTCACAGCCATTGCCTTGATTGATTACTTTGCTCCAATCGTAGCATCAAATTTTCTATCAAATAAGTGGACAGGACAAAAGGAAAAGAAATTTGAAGAAATTTGTCAAACAATATCTTCAACAATGTTACATATTAAATCTTCATGGACCTTTATGTTAAATTCACGCACTAATCGCCCTCTTCTTGTAAGTAATAATTATATTAACACTTAACTCTTGAAAAATGATTTGAAATGTTGATTATTAATCGATATGAATTTTTATCTATTTCAGTATTACCCTATTTTGTGTATTTGTTTGCTCCTCTTGGCATGGATAGGACATGTTGTCGATAATTTACTTTTACTATACTTCTTTGGTAAGTCATAAACGATTATTATAACAGTAGGATAATAACAAATTGACTTGGAATATAAATACAATTTTTTTCACAGTAAATGCTGTGCTTCTCACCCCAGGGTTGAAACACACAGGTCGTGCTCAGCAAGCAATAAAATCCCTCTACAATTATGCTGTACACCGTAAAATGGCGTAATTGTTGTTGTGATAGTTTCCCAATATATAAATTACGCGTTAATATATACAAATCAAATTAAACTAAAAAATAAAGATCAACTACAATTTTGTCATTCTCTCTTTTACATGCAAAAAATGCAATTTAAGACTGTGTAGTATGTATATATTTATAATGCACAAAAAAGTTTAAATTGTATTTCACTTTGATTGGAATAATGGTAATTAGTCATCTTATAATTAACAGTTATAAGGAAATTGCTAGGTGGAATCTAACTATGTTCTAAATTATTGAATACAATTAATTAAATAGTATATAGCATTATATAGCATTTGTAGATTAACTCGAAAAATTAAGAAAACAAAAGAAAAAGTATGAAATGAATTATAATCGTCGTATTTAAATGTTTAATATCATGTGTAGAATTGGTGTAATGAGTTAGTGTGAGAAATTGTATTACACCTGATGTAAGGAGACAATTTAATAAGAGTTTTTTATTTGACGAGAAGTTTATAATATAACATGATAATTAATATTATTATACATAATTAAAGAAACATAATTTAATAAACGCTTGTCATTTTCAATCTTTGGTTCATTAAAATTGGTATTTGTTTACATCGGTGACTTACAAAATAACAGTACACAAAGGTAATGACAAGTGTTTGATTTTCATAAGAATTCGCGTTATATGTGCAAGACTTCATATGATTGTTTTTAGTTTGATAGATCGGTTTATTTCCCAAAATAATGTTCTCAGCATTGTAACGTCGATTGTTTATTTTTTATATTCGTCAGCTTTTGAAGAAATTTGTTTTTTGTTTTTATATATTTTATCTGTAAACTGGATTCTTAGTTTCGTTTAATTCTAGTGAAGGATTCTAGTTTGAGGAATTCTAATAGTATTAAACAAAAATGTTAAGTTTAATAGCTGTAAGCATTTGAATAGTATGAATAAAATAAAAAATATATGCAAAACATAGTTCCAAAAACTCAAACGGGAATCCAGTATGAATTTTTCAAAGGAGTATTTGAAGAAAAATGATAATGATAATGGTTGATATTTACTTAAATTTAATACATAAAAAAATTTATAAATGACATACTAATAAATAGTAAGCTCAGTTTCTTTTTGATAATTTAAATTTGATGTTACTGAAATCTATATTCAATGATTATAAAGAATAAATGTTGTAGGCAATAAAATTGCAACCAAGAAAATGATGTTACGTAAATTCACTGTGCTGTGAATGTTTGATCTCTCACGTCGAGTTTGTAAATGTATTATGGTTTGCGTTTCCTTGAATGTTTGTAAGATTTTTCCAAAAGAAATATATCAACGGAAAATATATGGGCGTGTAGCTAATCGATAGATGTAGATTTACTCTGAATTACCGAGTAAATAAATGATTCTATAACTATACTTTAGTTAATTATTTTTAATGACATAAAATTGAATTCGGTTTTATAAAATATTTATTTTACCGATACAAACATGGTTATCTTTTGTTATGTGACTCGAACATTACTTTTGTTAGAGTTAATTAATTTCTTTTTCATTTAAAATCTTTTTCTCCTTTTTTTTATTTTGTTAACACAAAATAAATACTCAAAAAAGTCTAAAAGATATGACCAATTTATTAATCGCAAAATGTTAGATCAAAACGTAAAATATTGTTTATAAAATATAATTACCGATAAATAATATATTCTATATTGCTATTCATTGGTGTATATATATTGTTGATCTTCGTTGTTCCTTATGCTACTTGATCGCCACACGTATTCTTCATCAGACGAAACTTCAGAATCAGGCGAATACTCAATTGCGGTTTTTCCTTTAATCCGTTTTACGTTGATATCAGACTTAGAATCCAAGTTTCTATGTTTTGAAAATGTACAGGAACTATTCAACTGTTTTTCTACCGAGTTCATTTCTCTGCAATGTAAATATTAAGTGTAACATTTTAGTAATTTTAGTTTCATAGTTCAATGTACAAAAACTTACAAATAAGGCGATTCCTGTTCAATGAAATCACTCTTACTTCTGTATTTAAAGGGCTGTAATTTAAAAATAATTTTTTTATTATCTTGTGCAACTGAAACATCATTTCCATGTTATATACTATTAATAAAACTGTATAGTAAATTGGAATACTTGGCTAGAGTCATTTTTGGAATTCAATGTCAACGATGAACCAGTTCTTCTTCTATCTGCTTGTAAGCTGAATTCAGATTTTTCTGAAAAAGCTGCAGAGTCACTGGCTACTTTTTTAAAAGATTTCAATTTATTTAGCAAATAAGAAATTTGGTTACTGCAAAACAAAATGTCGTATTATATTAGTATGCTAGTATTATTTATAAGTAAAAATTAAATTTGAAATTATAGTTATAATTAAGTAGAAATGGTTGTAAGCTTATTTATTGCAAAATAGATTATTACTCTTTAACTTTATTGTCATATTTTTCTGCGTTTGTCTGCTCCTTTATCATTCTAATGATATTTAAACAACGGTCATCAAATTTCCAGTCTTCTTCTTTCTCGGACCTTGACACAAAGTTTTTGCTGTCGTCTCGTTCCGAACGATTTTCTTCATTTTTGGACTCCACTAATTGTCTAGCTAAAAAATTATATTCGATTATTTGATACAATTTATATTTATAAGTTTTATAATACAATAAAAAAAACCTTTTCGTTGTTCAAGCGAATGTCTTGATATCACACTTTTGTTGCTCGAATGTTGCGACTCGGTGCTATTCACAGACTCTTTGGATACTTTTTGCTTATTCAACTATAATAAAAAAATAATGTCTATGAAATGAATTTTTTTGAATAAAAATAAATTTTGTTTAAGGAAGCTAACTTTATAATCTGAATTATTTCGTGATTTGGATTTAGTATCACTAAGTATATCATTTTGCAATAATTTTTCTTCCAAAATGTGTATTTGCTTCTGCATATTTAGAATAAACCCTTTGCCGTGTTGTTTCACCAATTTTTTGACGTCAAAGTCCTGAAATAAAGAAATGTCGCTTGAATGATTCAAGAATATTTTAACGTTGTTAGTCTCCGATCTCAATCTTTTCTGACCTTATTAGAAGCTACAAGATTTTGGATCTGCGTCTCCTTCTTCTGCAAATCGTTTTCAAATCTTTGTATCTTAATTTTCAAAATACGATTTTCATTTAAACTTATAGCCAGCTGCTTCCTTAGACAAACTATATACGATTGGAGCTCTTCCTAAAAACAATATACATTGATTACTTGGTGAATATGTTAATCGTTAAGTAAGTCTTACATTGCTTTTCATGCAAACTCCTTTTTTCGATTTAAACATCTTGAAGTCCAAATTTCGTTATGATAAATAATTATTCATCGAAATACCGGTGTTATACATTTTGCAGTAGGTTAAAAAAAAACTGTGACAGACGTAATGACAGGTACGTGTAACTACCCATCAATCGAAATAAAATAACAAGTGCTGTCAAAAAAAGAATTTATTTATTTAACACTTTCTTTTTGCATATAGATATTTTTTTACTTGGACTTTACCATCGAAAACGTATATAAGAAATTTCGGTTTTCAATTTCTATTTTTTTTTTTTTTTGTTTAATTATTCAAAATATAATAACGAATTTCAAAATTAAAGTTTTAAATTAAAATAGAAAGTAGTCAAATTTAAAATGTTCTAAATGATTTAAGAACATCTTTTATTGAATTGTTGTCAAATTCGCATATTTCTTTTTTATTAAGTATTTCACTATTTTATAATTTTTATACATTTTGAATTTTCGTACAATCACTATCGTCATTAACGCGCTATAATAAATCTCCTGTTTTCACAACAGAACAATTTCATGTTATGAATCAGTATGGGCGTTAAACCTGCGTGCAACCATTTCACATAAATGGCATCACACATTAGCTTGCGTTGGTGGGGACGCTATACATTATGTGCATAATTTGTATTTTGTCATCTTAGTTATTACAAACTCGTCGATCAGACAAACTTCGTTCTCCTCGCTACCTTTTTATTTTATAATTCAGTTAAAAATAACTCATTTTTACTTTAGAAACATTGCGCGCAATTCAACCACCCAATTTACATTCCAAAGGTCAGTAATTCTCAGTAAAGTGAGTCCCACAAAGGTGAGAACTACATTTAATAAGTAATGTCAAATAAGAAAAAGTGAAAATCGCACAACTCATTAAAATCAGGGATCTTACACTCTTCGTCAGGTACACTGCTGAACAAGGAAAAGAAATGCGCAATTCGTATAATACTATCTTTGTCTAGCAATATACCTGTCAAACTTTTTACGCAGAAGTTTACCAACCCTGATATTAACGAAAAGCTATTAATATGAAAATCGCGAATCAAATAGATTTCACTTAATCGAAATAAGTTTCAAAACTTTTTGATATCTTAATTTAATTATTTTAATTTATTTACGTTCGAGACGCTTAAGTACTCAAAGTCTCTTACAAAGGTCCGCTCGAAAAAACTTATGTGATATAAACAAATAATTTTAATAAAAATAAAAAATAATAACAATGATAATAACGATAACAAGTAGTAACAACAATAATAATAATAATGATCTTCATGTGACACAAAAATTCTTTTTTTTTTTTCAACTTTTCAAAAAAGTCAACCCAAAACCGTCTTTCATCAAATTTTCATTTATTCGCCCACGTTACAGAAACTACTCTCCGTGCTCGTAACCTAAATAATCCATCAATTGAACGCATCGCGATCTCATATATTATCCAACATGCGAAGCGACTTTGCAGCGGCGCGCGGACTTTAACGACTCGCGTAGTGGCGCGCGAATTTCGAACGGCGACGGCGATCGCGCCGGCCTCGATCGGCGATTTTGTTTTCGCGAAACAGAGCCGCCGAACACGGAAATAGTCGGCAGCGAAGAGCGAGCGTTTCGTCGCGATGGCGGATATTTAAAGTCCTCGGCGGAGCGGCCGCTCGCGCGGCGCGCTCGCGTTTATACGTGTACGGTCCCGTCTATTATTAGTGTGCAGTCTCATCGCGCCAGCTTCTGCGTACGGCTAAACCGCCGAGCGAGAGAAGTGGCTCGCGCGTTGTTCGACTTGTCGCATCATTGCACATTTTCTGCGTTCTCTTTCACGCTCTGCACTTCTGCGTCGTAGCAAGAAAAAAAAGAAAAAAAAAAAAAAAAAAAAAACCCGCGGGGGCGGGGAAACATAGTGCTATCCCTTACACACCTCTCCGCCCCCGCGACACCTCTCCACACCGCGTGGCCCCTCTTCGGTGCAAACACAAAACAGTACTGTAAGCATCGTACGAAGGCAGGACGCAG
>JABFOV010004401.1:0-14008 GCA_022817685.1 Aradophagus sp. ZL-2020 | reverse complement strand
ATAATATAGTAAAGACAAAGAAAAATATAACATAAGAAATATTGAACAACGCAGTTTATTTGAGTTTTGAAAAGCAAAATAATTACATGTATCCGGTATGTAACTCTGTTTCAGTAAATATTTGTAATAATTTCATCTCAATATAATAAAAAGTAAAAGTAATGGAAAAAGTGATATTTTATGGAAATAATAAATTACAAATAAAAGCAGCGTTTTCCTGTGATGTTAATTTTCTTTTTACAAGTATTTGCATGATTTTGTCTTTGTCGACTCAGTCTCACTAATTTCTGCGTCTGATGACATTTGTTTTATTTTACGAATACATTTCATCATATTTATAAATCGACGTTATAACACGTTATGAAATCGATTGTTTATAAATGGTAAACGTTTTCATTTAAGATTCAAGATTCTTGAAACTTTCGAAAAGCTTTTCTCGCACCAAGAAAGATAAATTTTTGTTTCCAACTCGGAAGTAAAATCTCACCCGAAGAAACCCTCCAATACGAGATTCGTGAAACGTTTACTAAAACTGAACAACGAAATAAAGCAACGAAAATCCAGCCATTGTAACTTCACTTCAATTCTTATCTCCCGTTCTAATACAAGCATGAAACAAAGCTGACGTACAATACAACCTTCTCCACCGTTTCAATGCTTGGAACGAGTCGTTCGTCACGATTTACTAATCGACATCTTAAGTTTCGCCGCAATCGCGTCTCGATCCTCAAACACAACGCTCATAATCGCGTTTCCGAAACTTGGCCGAAAGGCTTACGGAAACTACGAAATGACCTTAAGTACATCTGTTACCACGCCACGATAAGGCAAACAAAAGGGCAAAGCAACGAAAAGCGCAGTGGTACACTTTTTCGCGCCGAACTGTCCAACTGACAGATTTCTTCCTGAAGGAGCATCTTTCTTCTCCAAGTCCGAGAAAAGAGGAAGTTACACATATTTGCAGGTCTTTTGTGTCTTATCTTTTTCATGTGGGTGAGAGCCCGTGGGATTGCATTTTTATGGCCCAAGCGGGGGGTTGTTTGGGAAATTCGAAACGGACGTGAAGCGAGACGGGGCGAGCGTGGCGGCGCCGAGCGGGAGGGAGAGGGCGCTAGTTTTGGCGGGGCAGGCTGACGGAGACGGGTACAGCCGTGCGAGCGAGACGCAGGATCCGACGGATCAGTTGGGCATACAAAGAAGTTGAATGCGACCTGTGTTCCCTCGGCGGCGCGGCCTTTTAAATCGGCCCGGGACAGAGATTTAAAAATGGACGACTCTTTTCGGGCCCCCGAAGCGCCTCAATCAGCTGATGGGATCTTTTCATGAAAAACGCGCGGGAAAATACCTCGGAGCCCAACGTACCGTTGCATTTAAATCCCAATCTGCCTGTTAACGTTTTCTCGTCTCGTTTTGCTCGCGGGAGGTGGCTTTGGATGATAATTAGTCGATTTTTTTTAAATGTCTTCAAATCGAATAAAGACTTGTACTATTATTGAAGAATACGTAATTTTGTTATAAATAAAATTAATTAATTTTGATTATACATTTTAATTTTATTTATGGTATTGAAGACACGTGTCTTTGTTGGATATTATTGATCTCTGCACTGATGATATATGTTATTTGAAAATTGGCTACGTTTCATTATGAAGTGGATTAAGAAAAAGGCACTTCGCCATCGAAGTAAAATTTATTCCAAAATCTAATTTTTAATATCGTTCCTTACAACTGTCTATCTTTTCTATCATTCAAAGACAATTGCTGTACGAGAAAGTCTTAAAATTTTTTATAAATGTCTATTTAACGTCAATCCGAATTTGTTCACAACTTAACGTTTATTTTCATTAAATAAATCATCCGTTTTTTTGAACGTCCGTTTTCCCACAAAAAATTCTTTCACCATTTTCATTGAAAACTATAACTTCGCACGGTAAAAAAGTTTTATCATCGTTATCAATCGACCCAAAGCCCTCGATCCAATCACAAAGCAACGTCGAACACAAACGGATTTCAGTTAAAACAAATTAGAGAAACCGAAGGGCACGGATGAATGTGCGTGGTTTCTAATAGGTGGCGAAAAACATTTCAAACGAAACGAATTCCCTTTGTCGGGCTTGAAATTCTAGAACGGTCAGCGAGATTTCTCGGTAAAGGATGAACCGGAGAGGAGCCCTTTTCTGCCTCGAGTCTTGCCGTTAAATTAATTTTATTGTAAACAAAGGGAAATGCTTCCCCCGGTCCACCTTTATTTCAAAATCAAACACGGCATTCCTTCGCGGCGGAAAAAGAGAAGCAGACAAAAAAATGTAAAATAAATAAAACGAGCCAACGTTGTTTGTCTTATCTTGCGTTAGGAACATAAGACGGCGCCCATGTTTATGTACTCGACAATTTTATCGGGGAATAAGCTTTTTCGAACCACTGCCACGCGAAAGCAAATCGATCCGCTTCACGAGGTCGTTCTTTGCTCCGGAAATTTATTTTATTTTTATACTCTTTACTTGGACGTATTTTTAGTGCCACTGATTAGTCGCTCGAGGTGAAATGTCACGAGGATCGACTGTTTCTCTTGCACATTTTAATTAAATTTTTAAATATTGCTTGAAGGAAAACGTCTTTGAAAATAACACTCTTGCATGTGTTTCACCTTGTTCAAAAGAACACCTTTGTGTCGAATAAGAAAAAAAAATTCTATTTAAAATTGCTAAAGATTTCGTTATTGAAAATTCATTAATGCATAAAAAATTTACATCCAAGAAAATCTTGAAAAACAAAAAAAATTAAAAGAAAATAATAGGAACAACGTATTTTCGTTTGAATTAGACTAAACAAAGAACATTGAAACAATCTTGAAACAAGTGTTGTCATAAACAAGTGGTTTTTTAGAAAAATAGTTAAAACGTGCAAGAGATACAGCAGATCCATACGTCGCAATGTTCCAAGTGACGGTGAAAACAAGCGTACAAACTAGATTACAAGTTTCCCGATGACGGCTTGGAAACTGGTTGAAGAAAAGTTCCCGCGCGCCTCGGTCGTTGGAAAAAACGGCGGGCTGGACTGGCGCCAAGAGGATGTACTGGCTAGCGCCGTTTAATGTACAGTGTTACATTTCCCGCCGGCTCCCGACTAGTCTTCTATTCAAGACTCCCGTGATAGGGTGCAAAAAGATACCTGAGTTGAAACGTCCTTGCCAACACCCTGTCACGATTAAACTTTTTTAACATTTTTTGTCCAAAGTAGAGAAGCAGACATTCTCTATTTTGAACAGAGATCGGAGTCGGAAATTTAGAGGAAAATTTTATGGAATTTGCACAACAAAAAGTACAACAATAACGATTGCATTATGTTAAGACAAAAGATTTGAAGTGTAGCATTGAAAGATACGTATTTTAAAAGTATAGTACATTGTGTTTCATATTACAACAGTTTGATCCAAAATATTTAATAATGGTTGCAATGTTAAAGTTTGCATTGCACGTTGACGTGTTTTATTTTAGCACACGTGTCAAATCACCACATTACTCCTCACACCTCCTGAATGAAATCCCACATACCCACAAACAAAGTATTCCCTCTTGTTTATAAACGATCTAACAAAAAGGTCCTGAAAAAGTACACTGAGAAAACCATATTGTAACCACCGCATCATATATTGTAACGCGGACAATTTCATATAGTAAACTGTTTACGATATCATATCGTAACTAACTGTAGCCAATGACATTGCTCGATTGCTTTATTTCGACCAATAAGCATGCTGGAAATTTTACAATCCATACTGTACGATATCGCTTTCTCGGTGTATTCAAACATCTTCAGACAAGATAATCTCTTTTCTCGCGTGTCTAGTCAACCACCCACATTAATCCACAATTTGCCACATCGTCTCAATACTATTTTCACATTCGAGTCTCGCACGAACCAGCGCGCTCGCAAATCCCTGGCCCAATTGCCAACGGTTTTCTCCGGCATTGAAATGTCGCGGAAGTCGAAGAACAAAAGGCAGAAACGATGATTTCTCGATAACTTTCGAATACTGGACCCATAATAACACGTCATGGTATCTATTAAGAAGCGCGTAGCAACCGAGGAGTATCTTCTCCTCGCCGCATTCTTATGTGCCTCTTTCTCTCGGAGTCCGTGGCACCGACACAAGTGGCCGGTTCCCAGAAGGACCTCCGTTCTCCATCATCTCACCCCCGTGACACGTGTGTAACAAAGACGGCCTAACACGGGCCAACAGCGAAATTGCCGCAAGAGCAACAAACACCGCTGAGTTCTTCCGCTCTAACGTTGTAAATCACTTGGCGCCAAATTTTCTCAGTCCGAACTTCGACACGGAGATTTCCTCCCGCAAGGGCGTTGAAGGTTGGCTTTGTGCTGTCGACATTTTCAGCCCGACTCCCCACCCCTTCTTAATATCCAATGCCAGTGCCATTTATAAGCAATTTCGCTTTATTGACAACGTACTCCGGACCAAGAGACTTCAAGTTGAGATGATACTTCAGTTGATCTTCCTTCTTTTTCTTTTTCATCTAAGGATCCGCCCCGCATTGTCTTTTCTGCACGTATACGATTAGATCGTTCCTTCACTTTGTCTTCTTGGAAGTTTACATCGTTGAAAAGACGCATTTATTATAGTAAGTGGATTATTTTTTAAATAATCCACTCACTATAAATGGGTTGTACAAGAGTCTGCCGATTATGACGACGATTCAATTATTATATGATTTTCTCTATTTTTTCAAGACTGCACGACTGAATGATCACTTTAAGTCTTGAACCCGAAACTCCGTCACGCCCTCTGCCCGCGCTCTTTGGCGCAACTGCAAATTAAATTGCAATTTCTTCAGCGCCGGGGGAAATTGCAACAGGTTGTTCTATGTTGGGAGACAAGAGTGGCCTTTTAAAGTCAAGAGTTGCGCTTCCTCAACCGCGATTCCTTTCTCGATCAGCCGTAGTGCCTGGTTTCGGCCGCCAAAATACGTTGGAGCGACTCGAGTTGTTCGTTAGTGACGGTGAAATTAATGGCATGTTTTTCTTCGGTTTCGGTGAAAAGAAGAGCGGAAAAGGACCTGCGGCTTGCTGGAGTGTCGTTGATCAGTTTGAAAAGTAGACCGTGACATAAATGGTCGAAAGAATAAATCAAAGAATACAGATATACAATAATACAATAATACAATAATACAGATGAAAAAAATAATCAAAAAATATAACTGAAAAATCACATATCTTAACTTTAGTTTGAGAACAAACTATCTTCATTATTAACAGCTAAAAAGTATAATTAAAGAGTATAATTGAAGAATATACTTGAAGAATACATACTATCTTGATTTTTATTTCAGAATTGATTAGTCTCGTGACTCAATCTCTCTTCCATAGTCAAAACAATAAGTCGTAATAATTAGAAGAAGTTTTATGTTAAAATGATTTCGAAGAATAAATTGTTGTATACATTGTCTTTCATACGATTGATTAATGAAAATTATTCTTGTCCTGTCCAACTACAATCCTTTGTTAATAAAATGACAATTCACTTCGAAGAAAGCCTCAATGAAATAAAAAATGTCGACAGTTCCTAATAGATTCTTTTAAAAGGCAACTAGTTCTAAATATTTGTTGTTCACGGTCATTTTTCACGTTTCGCACCATATGGCCAAGTTAATTCATAACCAATGGACCGAATGAGCCTCAATTATCATAATTAACTTAAAATCTAGGGCAGAAAACTTTGTTTGACAGTATTTGTTAACAATGGGTACCCATTAGTGCAAATATTCGTTAGTGACCTTTGAGAACGAGTCAGCGGCGCGCAGCTTCCTCTTCGAAACGTCAGTGAACTCGTTCGCTTTTGGAATAAAAGATGCCAATCTAGTAGTAGCGGTACATTAACCGTCCTTTCTTGGCCGGTTTCGCCAGCACCCAAAAACTCACCTTATATGGGACCATCCCGTCCTCTCCTCCCTTCGCGTTCTTCTCCACTTCATCTTCATCAGCATCTTCTCATTCTCACTTCTCCTTCCAGCTTCTCTCGTTTCGATTATCTTCTAAATTTATCGCACCGTAAAACGTTCGTACAAGTTAAGCTAAAAATGTATATTATATATTCAAGTAAATGTATACTTTTTTTCTTCTTTTTCATTTAAAATTGTACTTGCACTAAGTGCTCGTTTATTTTTCGTGCAGACATTTTTCCATTGACAGTGGATTTCAATTTGAATGCTTTTCCCATGTATTCTGAAACACAGATATGATATTCTTGGAAGCGATCATGCCGCATCCGGTAGATAAGAATCTGTCATTTGTATATGTAATAGATTCTTCTGGAGTGATATGATAAGTATCGTTTTATCAAATACCAACGCTCTAAAGCAATTGGCGAAAGTGGTCGAATTCTGTGTTATAGGTTCATGGGTGAATTTCTTGAAAACAAGTCTGTTAATGGATTGTAAATATTCGATTCAATGATTTTTATTTCTTTATAATATAGTCAAGTGAGATATATTCGATTCAAGTAAATTTTATATTTGAATAAAATATAGTTTCTTGAGTATAATTGCAAATAAGATTTTTCTTTAAATATTGTATTGACTCAACAAAGTTGATTGTATATTAAATATAAAATCATTCTTTTATTTAATATGTATCATGGCAATAAACATAGAATGCAATGTACTGTCTCATAAAAACTAATAGTATATTATTGCTGAGGGTGCTCCTGCGCCCGAGGCATGTACGCTATTTTACGGACCGAGGGAGCGGGCGGTAAAGTGGATTTTAGGAGCGGTTAGTTCCAATTTTGTTTGCTCCCAAGGTGCGTAAACATTTTTTATTTTCGTGTGGAAAGTAACCATTTTCCAGCCTCGAAAGTAAAACATGTCCTCTGTTTAATCCGGAATGATTATTTCTCCGCGAGAATCACACAATCACGTGAAAGGAAACCAGTCTTTCCCTACAAAGTTAAAAGCTCTAATTTCGTTCACAAGTTATTGAAGATGAATTACTTATGAATTCAACGAAATCGCTTTTGAGAAATGAATCTTCATATTTCTCGGCAAATACAATAATTTCTTATATTCACGATCCGTTCAACGATAAATAAACTATCAAAGCGTAAAACACCGAAATAATTATTGCGCCTGGGATTTCGATTTCGCCTGTATTGTTGGTGCAGAAAGCCCGAAGGATGAAAGATGGCATAATGAGCCTTTTAACAGGTTCATCGTAAGGGCGGTGTGATTTGTTTAGAATTTGTGGAGGTCCTGGCACCATTATGCTGGGTTTCTCAGAAAGAAGCGGATGTGTGTTCTTGAAAGGAGACGAACACGTATTGGTCTTATAAACTTCACTCATAGCGCCGTTCATTTCGAAAAGTCAAAGTCAACGTCAACGAAATGGCCCGGGATTCTTTGTCTGTTATTTTAGACATGCGAACTCCAGAAACAAAATTTGAGATTCATTTTCAGAAAATCATCGCCGTTGGCAACAAATTCGACGCTTCTGACGTGCTGTCCACCTAGCGACCAAAAGCAAACGGCAGTCTCATACTTTTTCCCGATACAAGTGAATCGCACCGGCCGGAGAGCCTTTCAAGTCCCTTCGAATCCGATAACGTGACTTTTTAAAATTCAATTGTTTCGATTATACGAACGTTAACCGAAGATGTCGATAGTTTTTGATGAACAGCGTGGTTGATTCTGATCGAGTGACTAATTGCATAGAATATTTTTCAACTGGACATTTTGAATAGTTAATTTAACGATCTATAAGCTTTTTTGTCAATCAAATGTTCATCGATGGAATTATTTTTCAATTCAAGTAAAAATTAAATTTATTGATGAACCAATCAACACAATAATCCAAACCTAAAAATATATACAAATGAACCTTTGTTTGAATGTGATATGTTACGATAATTTGGGCACAAAATAAAAGTACAAGACAGAAGAACGGTACAAACAACCACATAAATGAAAAATTTGTGTTATAATTAATTCAAAAAAAAGGTTCGACAATAAACTCAGTCAATTCAAACAACTCGAAAACAAATGTTTAATAAAGTAAATCAATTTTTATCCAATCAACGTCCAATAAAAAAAATATTACTTCTAACAAAAGTCGTGTCCAAGTTATTCCAGTCTACGCAAAGTACAAGTTACACGTCAATGAAAGTGACTATCTCAATGAATCCACGAAACGAGCAAAACAGGGCATAAAATTGTCAGCGCGAAAAATAAACGGAGCAATAAAATCATCATTCACCGAGTGAATGGAAAACGTCAAAGCCACGTTCAACTGCGCTCGACGAGAATTAATAACGAACGGTGGCCCTAATCTGTTTGTTTCGCAAGACAAAACCGACGGACACGGAGACAGGCGCGTCGACGTCGGCGGTCGTAGGGTCACAAGTGGATAAATAACACGCCGCAGACACACGATGTGTGCCTCTTATGCGGCGCACATATGAATGAACGGTTCTCACGAGCCGGCGTCGCAACAGCCTAACAGGCCGGCGAATTTTTAGTTACACGCATTCCGGGGTCCGGGACATTTTTAAAAGGAACGGCCAAGCATATTGCACGCAGGCGTCTAATAAAACACATGCGTTTCTATTATTACCCAGCTTCCGACCAACGATCGGCCCTCGCTCGATGACGAATTCCAAAAGGATTGCGTTTTCTGATCGCCGTTAATGCGGCGATTAAACGCTCAACGTAGCGAGTCGAAAAAGGAGCACGTGAACAAATTAAATTCAACGTCGTGAAAGGGAAGAAGAGACGGTACTTGGACAATTATAGTTGACCGTTGAAATGTGCAGTAGATGTATTGATGATCGGTTAGGAAGAATACTGTGTTAAATGAAATTATGTCATGACATGCTTTAAGTGCTGAATGAGTACAATTTCAATGGAGGTGTTTAGAGATGTGAACTTGGAAAAATGATTGAATTTTACTGTTAAGGCAGTAATTTAGATTTATTGTAGTATTTAATAGTATTTAGCGAATAAATACTAACTTTAACAGTAAATTGTTGTATTTACGCACTAAATACTACGCTTTTTAAACTTAATAAAACTTAATAAATCTGAAGTAGTGTTTTAACCGTGAAATTCTTCAAGATGATACTGTGCTGAGTTTAAGGTATGAAAAGTTGACGTTCCACTTTCTTCGGCATATGATATTAACAGCAGTATTCTTACTAATGAGCCATGTTAAAGAGCAACGAAATTTTAAATTATGATCCATCATTATGATTCAAAATTTCATTGGTTAATTACATAGGTATTTAACAAGAACGTTACATTTGATGTTATATATTGTGGAAAGTATGACATTCATCTTTTTCGTGGATGAAATTTGCAAAAATGCGACACTGTTTTTTGTTATAATTCTATAATAAAATGAACTCAAACTATTATAGTATTACGAGTATACAACTAAAAATCTCCCAAGGTCTTGATTCCTAGTCCCGAAACAATCTTCCCTCGAAGTTCGTGCCTCGCTCCTGGCCCACCGACGGTTTGCGAATTCGCCCTTTAAACGCGTGGCTGAAAGTTTGGCAGTGCAGCCCGGCCACAAAATGGCCGGACAAGTGCAATCGGTTTCGGCGAACGAAAGAGATACGATAAAAAGAAGAGAAAGATTCGGCGAACCCTTTTTACGAAATAAAACCTTTGGCCGGCGTCGGGATGCCAGCGTAACTGCACAAAACCTTTGATTATCGTGAAGTTGTCGGGCGGCGACCAATACTGGTGCCGGAAAGAAGAGTAAAAAAAAAAGAAAAAAAAAAACGAAAAAAAAGAAGACGAAGAAAAAGAAGGAGAAGAAAAGCACGCACCAAGCTCGGGCGTGCGATTCAAACCGCGAAAGCCGTTGGAGGTAGAAAGACGCTCTCTGGTCCCGAGACTGGGAACTCAGCGATGGTATTTCCTCGTCGTGTTGCTAGGCGCGGACGCGGGATCTGCGGGGATTCGCGGGGCTGCGGCGCTGCTGCATCCTCCACAAGAGGAGGTCCCCGAGATTCGAGCCGCTCCGCAGTGGCGCAATTAATTATGCCAAAACGCCCCGGCCGTTGTCTCTCGCTCATTGTCCGTCCCTTCGGCGTCGTTTCGACGTTGGCCATTAGCTTCTCGCAGGCTTCCACGAACTGGACCCGAGGTGATGTCTACAGACGGCTCTTGGCTCATCTTGCGATTCGCGATGGTCCGATCTCAAGTGGCTCCATGATTTCCATACCATTTCACTACAAAACGAACGAATATAAAATTATATATATATATATAATTTATATAATTATATATATATATATATATATATATATATATATATATATATATATATATATAATTTTATATTCGTTTGTTTATATATTTGTTTATAATTTCGTCCAAACGTTCCCTTTATTTAATTGGAGCAGGTTTTCTTTGTTTCAATATGACCAATGGGACAAGAATTTTGGACTTTTATTTTTGAAATAAAAGCAAGTTTGTTATTTCATAAATTTATTTGACGATCGTCGACGTTTCAACCCTAGTGTTGGGTCCTTTTCAAGTCTGAAAGTTTTTTAACAATATTGTCAAAGCGTTGAATTTTACAATAAATTGGCGGACAGAAATTCTTGACTTACCAATGATATTAAAATTTTGTTTATATATATATATATGTTTATATATATCCGGTTTTTATGTATATTTACATTTGCTCGGAAATTCAAAGTGATGTTTATTAATTATTGCAACTTGGACGTGTATGCTACATTTTGATTGGTTTAATAATTAATTTATAATAAAAAGTTACAAAACGTTGGATTATCGAGCTATTAGAATTCAGAATTTTAAAAGTCCTTTTAACTACCTTTTAAGTTAACATTTGTTTTTTGCAAAAATGTAAACTTAAACACAAGCAACTCACTGTTTTGCTCAAAAATTAAAACTACATTTAATAAAACTTTCTTTGAATATCTATTGAGAAAACAAAAAAACGTAAACAATAATTATTTCAACTAACTCAAACATATTTCAAACAAATGTACTTCGACTTTTTTCTTTTTTCATAAACAACTTTCTCATTCAGTTTCACTCAAAAATTAAGACTGCTTTCCGTTAAACTTTTTTTTGAATATTCGTACTTATTACACCGAGCTTAACTTCAATGGGAAACCGTGGACATACTTTTCAAAATAAACAAATTATCCGTCCATTCTGTCTGAAAGTCGTGACATGTTTACAATTATGACCCACAATCTGAACAAATTGTATTAAAATAAGATAGTACATTTCTTCTTTGGGTAACGCATGTCCAACAAGTTAGTAATTTTTACCATTCATTTTTCTCCGTGCAGGAAAATCAAAAAAACAATCATTCTAATTAACTTTAATATATTTTTTCTAATTAAAAACTTTATTCTATAACTTTTTTTTTGCAAAAACGTAAACAAGTATAAACAACACACAGTTTAATTCCGAAATCAAAACTTCAAATCTCAAAGATTCTTTGCAATCAACATCTCCATAAAATATTAAAACTTGATCCTGTATTTCGCATGAAACGTTTGAGCTCGATAAAGTGGAACATTTGCGCGGACTAGGTTGCGATTTAAAGCTCAGCGTCGAGCGTCGCCGGTCCATTTAAAAATGTAGACGATAACGGCTTTTGTATCTAACTTCCTTTGGTCTGTTTACAAACAATGTGGGGACGTAACGTCCGCGCTTGTGATTGGGTTGGGCTACTCCCGCGCTTTCTGCCCCCACCGCGGTTTCGCAGTTTCTCCTCGAATCCGACTTGCCCCCACGGCGCGTTCGGGATGCCACAAACGACGGTTGAGACTTGAATTCCTCTCGCCGGCGACCGATGAGATAAGCATTCGCGATAAACTTTATAGTATCATTATTATTACGTAAAGATAAGCGTAACGTTTATGTTACCGTTTTGTGGGCGTTATTCTCTCGTTTAACAAAATTAGCATAAAATTGAAACTTGTGAATTATTATCTTTCTTCTCCCACCTCTGTCATTTTCTCTCCTTTCTTTTCGATTTTGTCAAATTAATTATTATGATATTAATATTGTTTATTTAATCTTTTGTGAATTTTCGTTTAATATTGAATATTAAAGTCTTTTAAACAATCGAGTTTGAAGTATCGATAAAATGATAAAATACACTATAGTTTTCGAGACGCTTTTGATGTATTAAGTTTACCTATGTATCAATTCCTATTTTCATTTAAAACATTCCTTAATTGCATGAAATAAACAAAAACAATGAACACATTGATAAAAAAAAATTGAGTAGCATAACAAATGGAAATAATTGATTTTTGGTTTTCTAAACCAAACAAAATTCTTGTGACATCAACAAACTATTTAGTGGACGTTAATTTGAAATTAGCTTTAATTTTTTCCTCGATCTTAAATTTTGAAATTTTAGATTTAATGAAAGAAAATTACAAATGCCAAAAACTGAATGCAGGTATGTTTTCAACTTTTTTTTTAATTTAAATAAAAATTTGTAAGGTACATTATTAACAAATGGAAATGTATTTTACTGTAATAGACAAAACTTTTCGTAACCTTCGATAAATATTAAATTTTAAGAAACTGAATAATCATATCATTTTACACACTGTATCTTGGTATGACGAAATTAGTGGAAACTGTAGCAAATTGTTTTTATCGGTTGCCAGAGGTTTCGGCACACTACGGCGCACCGTAGTAAATGCAAAGGCTATTGATTTTTGTAAACGCTTTTTATCGGAAAACTTTTTACTCGAGAAACGTCGTTAACATTTTTTTTCGTTAATTTTTATTTTGGTTGTTTTTATTTTATTTTTTTTTTTTTCAATTGTTGTATACTAAATAAAATAAAATGTTGTATACTAAAAAAAACTAACATAAACGTGAGAATAACTTTTTTATTTAAACAATTTCAAAAATAGAGCCAATTTTCCGAGGAGCAATCGACGTTCAATAGAAATCATATGTTACTATTAACTGAAAGTCGGAAAAAGTAGAAACGTATTATTTTGAAAGTCGCATTCGAGGAGCGAGACAAACAACTGCGGCGCGGCGTTCAAGACGAGTATAAATCGTGGCATTGAAAGTCAATGCATCCGCGCACCCCTCGCCCTCCGTCTCGAGGGGCTTAATCAATTTTCTCCCCGCGTTTGTTGCAGATTTCGTTCGTCTTCAGCTTCTTCTTCTCGTGAGCCGGCAGGCGGCATCTGCGGCGCCGGCAAACGGTCGGGCGCGCCCGTTTGCCAAGTTGCTGAAATTCATACCAGAGCGTCCGACTTGAGGGCTTAATCAAAAGATATGCTAATGTTTTTTTGCCAGAATTTTTACCGGCGAAACATAATAAGGGACGAAATGCGAAAAACGTCTGCTTTTTTTTCAATTGAACGAACGTTATGTAATGTTCGTCGCGACGGTTGAAATTTCCGTCGATGGTATTTGAAATTAATTTGTTATTGATTATACGATGTAATAAATAATTATTGACAATTTGTTGATGTCAATCTAAACTACGAATTATGATGATGATGAGTAACATTTAAAAGAAGAAATGTTACGTTAGATTTACAAAAACTTAGGTGACTTTAATTAATGTTCGTTTTCCAAAAAAGCATTTTGATTCAAAACAATCATTGATTTCAAATAAAATTCTAGACGTATGATATGTCAACATAGTAATTGAACAATGAAAGAGTGACAATGATTTCACGTTTAAGGAGATGTTAATATACACATATGTAAACATACATGCACAGAAATATTTTGTTGATCTAATAAAAAGTTTGTCAAATGAACAAAAACATTTGGTTGTTATGGAGCCAACAAAATTTGTTTAGTTGAAATAATACACTCACTTTTGTTACTAGAATTGTTTGAATGAAACATGGATTTTGTTGAATTAACAAAAGATTTGTACCACGAGGTAGACTGCGCATGCGCTGTACCGTATGATGAACAAAAAGATTTTGTTGATTTTACAAAGAGACAGGACAAAA
>JABFOV010004400.1:0-14011 GCA_022817685.1 Aradophagus sp. ZL-2020 | reverse complement strand
GACGTATACATTGTCACGTACCGAACGCTCTCGCTATCGGGTCATCTTCTCCTTTTATATATATATATATATATATATATATATATTCTAAACAAACATGGAAACAATACTTTGGATCGGTTACGAAATAAATCAATAAGCAAATGAAAATTCGAGTTGTAATAATATAAAACTGTTCAACGAAAGAAATTTATAGGAAATTAATTTATTTGTATCGATTTAATGTAGTTATAGATATTGTGCTTTATTGATGATGAGAAATAATTGCTTCGCAATAAGGATGTAATTGATCCGCAAAGACTCGTTAAAAATTACATTCGTTGTTTTTTAATGAAAATCGTAGATAAATTTTTATCCAAAAGGAAATTGACTAAGAAAAAGTAGAGTAGGAGTTTGAAAATCGAATATTGGGAGAACCTCGATCGATTGATTTATGTTCACGTGTCGAGGTTTAACTGTAATTAAATCGAATATTTGTTATATTATATATTAGTTATTTAAACGGTAAATTGCGAAAATTTCTTCATCGTTTCAACAGAAAATTCAATTGTTATTTTTTGAACTAACAATTTCCGCTTGTTGTATAAAAAATGGTTGTGATATTTATTATGACAAAATTCGCGTTTTTCATGTTTCGATTCATAAACTATTAATAACTTTGAATTTATCATTCAAATCATCAATAACAACTGTAATTATTCATAATGAAAGCGCATCGTTATCAACTGCTGATATCCTACTGAGATTCGAGTTAACCTTATTGATTTTCGTTAACGATTGCGTGGCAAATAAAAAATATATTAATTTGAAAACAAGCGTTATCATTGTAATGTCTATAAAATGTCAGGGTGCCTACTGAAACGTTGTTTGCAGCGGAATAGTAACGTTCTGAAATCAATTACGTATGCACAACAATTACTTTTGTAATCTTGATTTTCAGACTGGTAAATAATGTTTCAATGAAAAATCATTTCATGGCTTAAGAACAAGGCGTATTAAAAACAAAAGCGTTCGGATAAACTTTTTCATTTCCAAAACATTTCATTTTGCAATCGAATAAATAAAAATATTTAAATGTACGATGACATTTCGTCTATTCTTAAAATGAAAAAATAGACTTTATGTCAGCTGTCTAATGTGGTTGAATATATTAAAAGAAAATTTTAAGAAAAGATGAATATAATCAATAATTAAATAAATACATAAACAATATTTATATAAAAGTGTGATGTATAATACATTATATAACATAAAATTTAATATATATATCGTATGTAATAAAATGTAAATATAAATAATACGTAATACAATTATGAATAAATATCATAAATTTATGGATAAATAAAATTCATAAAGAAACAATATTAGCAATGTGATTAATAGCGATATAAATAAAGAATCCAAATTTACAAACAAGGGAGATGTAAAAGAATTATAGAAATTCTTAAAACGATGAGTTCGTAGGCACCAGATAATTTATCCGTGTCACATCGTAAGTTTATGGTGTTATTATGCGATTTAATGAATAGTATTTCCGAAACGTTTCTTTCATAAAAAATTGTGCTTCTCCGTCGAAAATCCGACCTCCTTTCAATTATAATTATAGCCATAACTTACAAGTATAGTAGCTAATAACATTATAAACATCTGGATATTTTTTGTATCTTGTTTTATGTTCTTTGACCCTAATTTTTAAAGCACGCTTAGTCTGTCCAACATAACACGTTATAAATAACATGGTAAATTTCTCTTCATAATGTACTACGCATAAAAAAATGTCGTTTGAGTGTCTTAATTAAGACGCAAGACATTTAATCAAGTTACTTAATGACGAAACCTAAATTACATATTTTTGGAAAAAGCTTCTTCTTTCCAACAAAATTCTATAATTGATTTTCAATTTTATAATAAATAACGTATTAAAAAGGTTAAATTTCTTTTAAAAAGTTTTCAACCATAGATGAAACTTCCCCGAAAAAAAGCGAAAAAATTATCGTACGTTAATTTCACGATTAATTAATGTAGATAATTTTATCTTGTGCCAAATAAAACTAATTGTTCATAAAATTATTAAAAAATTGTTTGCCACAAACACGATTAAACCACTGAACATTTTTTGAAAAACTCATTTACAAAAAAACTTTTATTATTCTCGTAATAAGTGGATTATTTTCATAACAAGCGGAATCCATTTATTACAAAAATAATCCACTCATTGTAAACTGATTGATTTCACTTTTTTCAAAATGCATGAGAAACGTTTTTGACATTGCGGTGTTGCAATACGTTTTTCCCGATGCACTTGTGCACAAAATCCCGTTCGTTTCCCAGTTAAAACTTCGCCTTTAATTCCAATCTCGATGCAGAATTCGTTTGACCTTATATACACATACATCGCGAATACTAATCGAACAAATTAGTCGGCCCTCGATTTAAAACGTGGACCCATTTCTCCGCGAACCCCGGAACTCATCAGGAATTCCATACGCGGCCGCGATAGTGCTGTTAGTTATCTTATCAAACGTCGAAGGATACAAAGCGATTTCGCAGAAGCCACGGTGAAAACGGCGCGGCGCCGTGAAAGCTTGGAATTCGGTGCCAGGCCGAATTGCATTGTATCAACGACGTTTGACAAACAAAAAGACGAGTGCCGTGATAAGCCGCAAGGGAGAAAAATTGCCAGGCTTTATCTTTGGCATGCTAATTGCCAGGCGTAGCGTTGAAACAGTCGGCCGCATTTTTTGGCGCTTTATTTCGCAACATTTGTCATGCTAATGTCATGAGGAAACGGCGATATCAAGAACGCACCGACTGGCCGGATTCCAAAGTGCATCACCAATATCTGTCGAAAACTTTATGAGATATTGAATTGTGTGGCATAAATTATTGAGTTTCGTTGTGAAAATGGGATGTAGTCGAAAACTATCAACAATTGTTGCAATAAACTATTAAACATGTACGAACAACAAATTAAATGGTTCGTATTCATAGATTACAATCTGAGTGTTTACATGGACCACCTGGGTAAAAAGAAACGCCTTATATGTGGGACAAATATGTTACATATATAATACATATTCAGCATATATGTAACACGTATGTTACTAGAGAAATGATACATTAAATAAGTAACATTTCAATATGTACGTGAAATAATTTTTATACTGCCGTAACAATATTCTGTGTACCCGAGATAAAGATTTTTGTATTAAACGAATAAAAACATTAATTCACTTTGATTACAAAGTATATTAATTATTCAACATGATTTATAATTTAAAACCATTAATGACATTAAATTATAAGTCATGTTTATAACATTTATGAACAAGTTATGATAAAAAAATAGAAACAGTGAAACAATGAAAAAAACCTTATTTTAAAATGTATTTTAATATTTATTTTTCAACTGTAAATTATGATACACTGTAAAACTATTATATTTATGGATCAATTACACTTATATTTATTAACTCATTATGGATCCACTGCCTTCCTTTGTATGTGAGCAAAAAAAAGGATAAGACATGGTTGTTGCAATTATTTCATAATACTTTGCACCATTATCAATTAAAAGTAAGATATATCATATTTTAGATACATCATGTGATCTTCTATAGATAGGCCGGGAATCTGAAACAAATTAATAATTAAACCGATTCAAATACTATTGATTAATTTATTGTATAAATTTACATTTAATTTCATAAACGAATTTTAGTACCGTAGTATTTCGTGAGCTTAACCGTGTAAAACCTGCGTTAAAAAAGCACGCGCAAAGTGTCAGCTCAAAACGGGTCCATAATCAGTTAAAAATAGTTTTAAAATCTACAAAATTACAATATCATTGCACTCGAATTTCGCATTTCTTGTGTCCGCTTTTCAGCTACTAATCTTGCCCGACTGGCAACTTTGAAGTTGTATTTCAATACAATCGGAAAACGTGTAACAAATCATGTAAAAGATTATCTATGTAAAAAATGCGATATCCAGTCTCGGGGAAACAAAAAATGTGAAAGTCGAGTGTCTTTCCTGACACCAAAACGCTTACATGTCTGTTTTACATGCCGTCAAAAAAGATCTATAATTCAAAATTAAAAGAAATCTGCTAATCAAATTCCGATTTCAAGAAGAATTTATTTCAATTCTATTGAGTTGTATAAGAAAATCAATATTGCAAAATAAATAAAGGAGAACGAAACAGTGAATAAAGATACAACAAGAATTTAGTACAGACAAGAAAAAAAATTTAAATAAAAGAAAGTGGAAAAGTGGTTAAAATCTGCTTACGTGCTTTTGTTAAAAACAAAAAGCCCGATCAGCGTGATCAACCGAATTACAACCCGGAATGTAACTGCAATATATACAAATACACACAATGATCCTGAAATCGTTTGCGAAAGACTCGCGCATTCTCCAATTACAATCAATCGAATGGAAAGACGACCATGATAACTCGTATACTGGACACCGAACGGAGAGAAAGCGCGAGACGATTCGCGGACGCACAAATCTCGTAACGAAAATAAGCATCTCGACTCTAATGTATGTACAATAATCATCGCTAATTGTCAAAAATATTTTTACCTAACTAAACATTGAATCTCGGATTCATATTCTTGTTCAGCATCACTTCATTCGATCTCTTATCGCTTTATCTGATTTTTTCCTTTTATTGCATTTTTCTTCTTCTTTTTTTTACGTTTTTCAACCATAAACTATAATAAACATACCGCAACAACGCAATCGTATCTGATACAAAATAAAGTTACAAACTATTCTTATCTTGCACTGTTGTGAGCTTATATATAAAAGAAATAACATTGATATAAAAAATAATCAAGAAGACCCGTCGAATCGATTTCACCACAACGCGGGGATAACTTGGAAATACCAGATTTGGGATACCTGGAATGCATCGCACGAGTTGAAACGGTCCAACGATGGCGGTACATGGGAAAAAGTGACAACCAATTTTAAAGATAACTAGAACCGTTGTTTTCTTAAATTTAATAATTTTTATGCTCACTTATTCTAGGTTTATTCTTAGCTTCAAGTTTAGCAAGTGTCGCTTTCAAACTGGCTCGTGACGTTGGCATAAAAGTATGACAATTTTATTGCCATCAACGTGAAACGAAGTGAAAATGTCAGTTAGGAATCGTAACACAATGTTGTGGATAAATTATATTACTTCAACTTATGATCTTAGGAAGCTCTAGTTTTAAATTGAAGAGAAACGTATTAGACAAATAATTATTCTTCTGCGGATATTCAACTTCATCGAAATACAATTATCCACAATTCAATTTAGTCAGAACATAATTCAACGCAAAGAGCACGCAATACCATTTCCATTTCATTTCAGTTTGATCGTTAAAATTAATCAACTTTAATTCGATTTGAATTCGATTGCGAATAGTTTGTATCAAGCCAATTAAAAGTTGACAAAGTAACGTCACCGCCTGGCTTCGACAGATGTCGCTCGTACAAAAATGAACTGGAACTCGCGTACAAAATCAGACTTCTGCTACGATCTATGTGAATTGCGATTGTTTCCACTTGAATTTAGAATCCGACGGTGAAGGGCAGTTGGACAAAAGTCCTTGGTTTGCCGGCAACTCCGAATTTAAAGCCACCGAAATTTGAAACCCCTCTTCTGACCACTATTGTGTAATGAATTCCAATATCGTTTAAAGTAATTATGCTTCCTTTGATTCGACAACTATTGTTTCAGTTTTATCTTGTTTCGGTATTTCTTTTCGGTTCAAACTTGTAACCAGATTCGGTGCTCCATCTTGTGGGATACACGCTTTGCGGAATGCCTTTTTGCGTTTTTGTTGAATCCTGAAAAAAGGAAGAAAAAAGATTGGATTAGTATGATTTTAGAAATAGTGAAGATCACAGTTAAAAGAAGTGCGAACAATTTTACAAAGTGAATGTTTCAAAAAAACAATAAATAATTTGAGAAAATATTTGACAAGATAAGACGTTGATGAAATATTTGCGCCGATAAATTGAGTCAAGCTAATCCCAAGGAGATACAATTATTATTACGTAATACGCCATAATGTACTTCGCATCACACAATATCACGGCGAGGCTTTATCGAACAGTCGAATGCAATTTCGAAATTGAAATGAATACAAGAATAATTAATATTATCTTATGCTTTGAAATTACGAAGATAAATAAATGCAACTTGACTTGTTCCCACGTGATTTATCTGAGGTACAATTTAAAAAAGACAAATTTCTAAAATTTATTTGTACTTTTTAGATCTGAAAAAAATTTTATCTTATTAAAACGAATAAATAAACGAAATTTGAATAGAATAAATTTTTAAAACAAATTAAACAGAGGACTAACTGAAAGTCGAATTTTTATTTATAAATTTTCCCGTTAAAAATTTTGTTTATTCTTTTTTTATTTTTTTCGTATTTATCTTGTTTTTTTGTTGTTTAAAATAATACCGAGTCTTTACAATCACATAACTCGTTAGTTGCATTTCAAATCATTTAGAATAGTTGCCATCCAGGCATGAAAGCACGATCCTACGCCGTAAACTGTTATGAACTCACATCTCTGTGTAGAAAAATACATTTTTATCTTCGAAAAGAAAATATTTAATTTTTATCTGACACTAGAATAAATATATATATTAAAAAAATCAATATTTTATTCTCCTTGAATGACCTTAAAATCACATTAAAACACAAATCCTGAAAAAGAAGAAACACTTAGATAAAACTAAAATTATGAAATACAAAATTGAGAAATTAAAGTGAAATGTTATATTTAATTTACCGATAAACAACAGACATTTCAAAATTGAATCATAACAATAATTATGTTTTACAATTTGCGAAAAATCGTTTTGCTTGATAATCAACAATTGTCAAATCAATTGTTTAAATTTATTAATCTTAGGCATTTCACTTTAATGATTTCAATTTAATTATTATAAAATGTTAATTGTTATAATACATATCAAAGCATTAAAAAACGATTTGCTTTTCAGCCTTGAATGATGACTAACTTAATATGAATGAAGAATATGAATGAAGAAATAAGTAGAAGCTCGCTGAAAATCTCGAAAAAAATAGCAGTGATTTTCAAGCTAATTGACACATCTTTAATGAATAATTATGATCTTGAACGTTAGCTTGAAATTTACTTGTCTAATAATTAAATTAAAATCACTTTATGAATGATTTAATTTTCATGTGAGGTAGACTTACGTTAGTAATGAACTTTGACATGCCTGAAATCGGCTGAAATATAGAACGCGAGAGAAGAAATTTAATTAAAAATTACCAACTTTGATGATCAACGTGTTTATTAAAAATAGAAAAATATTTGTAGCAAAACTTGATTTAAAACTTCTTAAACATATATGTATAACTTTAAATATTATACTATTTAGGGGCAATTTATAATTATTGATATTAAATATATAAATAAATAAGTGAATTGCGAAGTTTGAGTATATCTACATAATTTTTTTTTTTTTTTCTCGACGAGTATTGAATTACAGTAATTGTGTTTTCCATCATACAGTTGCTAATTTTTAGATGCAGGTGATGTTGTGAAAGTGAGAGATTGTGTTAAATATGATTTTGCGTGCAACTGTTTACCTTGTCCCGATGAAAGTGTCGCGGATCCCTCATTGTGTAGCTCTGCACCTCTCGTGATAGTGAGCTGGTCGAGCTCCACCGAGAGAGCTAAGTACCATATACAAAATAATAATCGTCTCACAAAATACTTCACCAAGTACACTGCAAAATCAAGTGTCTCGTTTTGAGACATTTCCTATGTCTGAGACACAAAAGTGCCTCAAATTATAGCCAATTGAGACACTTTTGATTTCGGATATCAAAAAGTCTCAAAACGAAACACTAGTTTTTATGGTGCACGCAGCTAAATTAATAAAAAATAATTAAAAAAACGTGGCTCACGTTTATGCAGAATGATAAATACGTATCTTTTATTTTTATGTTTTCTCATTGAATAAAAAGAACTTATGAATTGTAAAAAAATAAAGAAATTATTTTGCATAATTAAGGTAAATGTACTAGTGAATGGAATATTAAGAAAACAACGTGCTTGAATGAATGACAGTTTTATGTTCTTCTAAAAAAAGAAACAATAAAATGTCGTTCATTGTTACATTGCCACTCATTGGTACATTTATTTTAACAAAAATGGAACATTGTGTTAGTCACGTTGATGTTCTGCGGCATAGCGAATATACATATTTTTATTTATTATATAATTGATGAAAAAAAAAATTAAATCGCTTTGTAAAACGTTCTTTGAAATCAATTTATAATACTATTTATCATTTCTACAAAATAATAAGTATATATTGTATCGTTAGAAACGCTTTTTGTCAACTATAATATTTTACATTTAATGAGAGAAAGATAACATGAAGAATTACTATACTTCATATATTCGAATTTTGCCTGTTTTGTATAAACTAATTTATCGGATAATATGTTTTTCATTTAAATTTATTGTTTTTGTGTCAATAATAAATGTAAATATATCCATCGTAAAATATTATTTTGAAATACAGCTAGCGCTTCTAAGACATTTCAATAATTTCAACGCTCTAATTACGATTTAAAACTCACACCAGAAATTTCCTTACATTGAAAAAAAAAGAAAAAAACATAACACCGAAACATTAAAAAAACAGTAAAAACTCGGAATTCCAAAACAACCAACAGCTGAAAAATTAGTGTAGAAAGTTTACCAAGCATTTTCTAGATCCCTCAGCATGCAAAAATTGTTCAACCAAGTTTCAAGCTAAAATGTCCAATTAAAAGTGTACATTTATTAATAAAAAGTTTGAAAATAGATTAAGTACACAAAATACAAATCAAAGAAAAAAAAACTTGTATGTTACTTCTGATACAAAAAAAATAGAAATACAGGATTTTTTGTAGATGCTCCTGTAAATAACCATTTAGAAATTGAATACATTTTTTAGTATTTTTTTTATTAAAGGTTAAAATTTACGATTTATATTATTATTATTACTGTTATTATCATTGTAATTATTAATATTAAGTTACAAATTAATAATTGTGACATAAAATTAATTTGATTAGCTGCATATTATTTAACAAAAAGCTTGTAATTTCATAATTTTCATAAACTCATAATTTATTTATTGTAAACATATTTTTATTTTACTTATAAATAATTTTCCTCAACACTTTTAAAAGCTAGAATTCTATTTAAATACTTTTTATAAACAGACGTACAATTTTGACAGACTGAAACGAAAACGCTAAAATGAACTCAAAAACCAATATCAGCGATGAACAATATCACAACAAACAATGGTAAATATATAAAAATGTTTTCTTACTATTGGCAAGATTTACTTGGCTACGTCATTCGGCGTCTCCGACTGCTTGTCAAATGGAAAACATGAAAATGAAGGCTGGTTAAACGTAAATTCTTTAACAACGTTCTCGTTTGTATTAATATATTATATATAAAACCAAATTTAAAAAAAAGAAAAAGTTGAGCATTGATATATAGGGAAATTTAATAACAAATACACAGAGCATGCAAGAAAACGAGAATCACTTTAAGACAAACCTCACCGCCATCTGGCACTATTTGCAGTTCCTTGATTCAATTGTATTACTTGATTAAATTTTAATTGTTTTGGAATAGTTCGTATTTTATAAACAAATATCCGATTTCAAATCGAGCACGTTCTTGTGTATCAAATTACAAACTTCAAACAAGACCCCTACTTGTTCGTTGAAATTAATGCACGTTGTTACACATTCAATAAATAAATGTCCATATTGCAGACAAAAAATTGTTGTTGAGTACATTCACTTCTAATTTGTTAATTTATCTTTATTGTAGTCTATGTAAATGTTAACGTTACCAAGAGTATATGCATCAATTTTGTCAGAGGAATGTTAATTAAGGTGAATCGCTGTCTCAAAGTCAAATTACGGTCTGTGTATTATCTGATAGACAAGATACGCGAAGTTTATTATTGCTGTCGTGTAAATGTTTAAGTATTACATGTAAAAGACAAGACGACAACAATACGTCATTACGAAGTTCCAGAAAATTTAAGCCACATACCGACTAAGCGGCGGAAGAAACAGAAACTTTTTTTAGAATCAATTTTATTCTTTACATTACATCTATGACTAGTAAGAAGAACCCCGATTTTCAAACGAGCAATAAAAAACCTCTATTCCTGAACAGGCAATGAAGAGCCTTTATTCTCAAATTTACAATGAAAACCCCCCACTCCCAATTTAACAATTAACGAAGAATGAGTACTTTTCATTACCAATTTGAAAATGGTGCTTTTTATTGAAAATTTTAGAATGGAGGTTCTTCATTGCGAGTTTTGGAATGGCCATTCTTCTTCCCAGCCATTGACATACTGTAAATTAATACAAGTATAATTTCTTCCATTTCTTCTTATTAAATTAATTACTATATCATTGCAATTGTAAATGTCATTTAAATGTGTATGAAAATGTTCAACTCACCAAAAGTATTTTAATTAAAACTCAGTAACATAAAAAATAACGCAAAGTGAGCACGGAATGTTGTATCATCGCTTCTAATTTTGTAAAATCAACTACTTGCTTTATCTCTGTTTCATTCCTCCGTATCATTAAACAGTGCTGAACTTTTCGTAAAGTGAAATGGGCATTCAAACAGTATTCCAATGTAGGATACGAGGATACGTTCCAACACAATAACACACAATATTACAAACATGGACCAAACTTCAATTGAATTTGCATCAACTCACCCCCTGAGGTGTGATATCAGGTGCCGGTGTCAAAAAATCGATCGGAGCGTTTGGATCGGTAACTGAAATGAAACAAGTAACATTTAAGCCAATCGAAAATCAATAATAATATCTGATACGCAGTCGCATATATTACAGTAATGGTAATAAAATTATGAATAAAACATGTTGAACATGAAACATACGATTTCTAAATCAGTTGTATGTTTCTAATATGTAAAATGATAGAATGATGTCCATTTTATGTGATCATACAAAAAGAAGTTTCATTTTGTTCAATTTTTCATCTGGAGACATTCTGAACGAAATATTTAGCATGTAATATAAAAGAACAATGGACATAATTATTTTTTGACTGTTAATACCGCCTTCAGATTCTGTGAGTCCCAATATTTACAAATACCATTATCGTTATAATTATTGAATTAAATTATTTTTACCAGGCGCTGGTGTAAACAGCTGTGGTGTCGAGGCTGTCATTGACATAAGCGGCTGTGTCACAACAGGAGTAGGTCTTGCTGAGTTTTTCGTTGCGTTTGGATTCATGACATCAATGTAATTGGCACGCATATTCCGGGTTTTCTGCAGTTTGAACATATTGTTGCCAGAAGGAGGCTTCAACTGATTGACCGACGTATCATTGGAGTGAACTCCACTCGGACTTGTAGACTGTAATGGCGTTGCATTTACATGTGACGTCATTGAAGGACTACTGGGAGAGCTAAAATTCAAATCCGTGATCTTGGGTGGTGGCGCTAGTGGTGCAGAATCATTTTCTCCACCTTCCTCCTTGTTAGTCCACTTTTTCAACACTGGATCCCATATAATCTGCAATTACAAAAATAAAATTAGATACCATTCGAAGAGACAAAAATATATTTTGATTAAAAGCTTAATTTCAATTTTTTGTTAAAGTATGTGAGTTCTTGAAAAAAAAGTCTAAGATATTGTTGGAATTTTAACAACTTAAGAACTATCTAGGTTCTTTCTAACTACAATTTTAAGAATAAGTAAAAGATAAATTAAAAAATTATTTTCTTACTGAAGGATTGCTGTCGTCAGGCAGAATCATTTGATTCTTCGGTTTTGGCGCCAATTTGCTGAAGAGACCTCCGAACCAGGAACTACCGCTACTGTTATTCTTCTTCTCGGCTGGCTTTTCCGCGGATTTCTTTGACTCAGAAACGGGCTGCGATTGTTTCGGCGCGTCGAGCGCGTCCAGCTCTTCCAACGGATCGTACTGTTTTCCTGAAGATGGCGCCATTGTGATAGTGGGCCGCGGCTACAACGAAACATACAAAGCGTCATCGCCAAATTGCCTTATCAATGTTGCTTTCTTTTTGTTATAGCAATTGCTTACAATCAATTTTCATAAAATTCGACTCGTTTGATTGATCGACAGATTTTCGGTGCGAGAGATAGAAATGAGATCAATGAGCTGCGAATAAACGTGTCTTCCGAAGATAAGAGTTTGCAGGCTTCAGAGGCAACATGATAATTTCCATGAAATTTTATGTTTACGTGAACGGTTGCAATGACTACGGATTTATGATAAATGTTTTGTGTTTTTGTATTACTCTCTTTTCTTCTTTTTCATCTTTCCCCTATCATTATATAACAATATATTGAGAAATCGTAGCGGTACAAAAAATGTAACAAATAAATGAATCATAAACATATATGTAAAACATATAGTTGATGCACACATTTATCATGCACATTAAGAAAATGCATAACTGAAAATAAATAATGAAATATTTGTAAATACATATACATGTCTTTCACAGTTAAAAGTAAATGTATCAACTCACGCACGAAGACGAGCGCCAAAGTCACTATTAAAACATGTCAATTTAAAAATCAGTTCGACTAAACCTTGCTTTACTCCGAAGCCTGAACTCGACAAGTCCATGAAGAAAAGCAAAATCGATAAACCCATCAAATAAAGTATAAAACTCGGATACCATGACCCATAACTGTACAAAAAACAGATCATTTCGTTGCGCAAAAGGAAGGACTGCTAAAACGCATCGTTTTACGTGAATAATTTTATTTCACATATATCATCACATATAATAATATCAAGTATACAATATAATATTAGTACGTAAAGTGAGGATAAAAACAAGAAATTGGATTGGACAGGTCTGGCCCTACAGCAGGGAAATTGCCCAGAGCATTATTGTTTCGAAGATAATATAGCTCTGACTTTTTTTCATATATTTAAAGACAAGCTGTCGTTATATTCTCGTGTCAATGTAAAGTAAGCGTATCGTACAAAATCTGGTTTCAAAGTGTGCAGAATGTTTCCATTCTCTTTTGTCAATAAATTTTAATGTGAAAACATTTATAAAAGATGAAATTGTTCATATCTTTTACGCAAAAATAGAGAAATTAATTAAAATAATATTCAGAAAAATGGTTTTCACTATATCTTTCTATATATAAAATATAAATATAGACGGAGACGTAAGATTAACAGAGTACATTTCGTTTTGATATTGATATTCCAGCCATTTGTTCTTAATGGTTCAATAAAGGTTCGGACGAGCTCAATGAGTGTTCTTTCTCAAGTACGAAAATGTGGAGAAAAAAAGTTAGACATATGGCGAACTTTGTGATATTAATGCAGCAAGTCTTTGAGACAAGTAAAAAAATATATCAACGGATTTCGCAACAAAACATTCTCTTTGTAATTGTGACAAATATTACATTAATTTAATGGTTCCGTATGTGGAAAACATATTTCACAATCATTTTGAACAAATAGAACTTATTTGTCAAGTTTCGAATAGAAATGTGTAATTACAAAATTATTTGATATAATGATTGATGTTAATTTATGTCAACTGATAAATCAAATAACTCGGTCTTTAATTATTTTAATTACTGAAATAATTATTCAAAACATTATGCATATTTTTTGGTCAATAATTTTCAAACGTTTTTTTTTTTTTTTTTTTTTTTTTTTTTTTTTTTTTAAAGATTTAAATTTTAACCATATACAATTTTATAATTGTTGTCTCTTTTACCCATCTCCGCCCCCACGAGACCTCTCTCCCTCTCGTTTTCCTTCTCCTTCTTGAAAAACAAAAACATTCTATAAATGATAGCATTATCCTTGAGAACGATCATGCTATAATCATGTCAGTCATACATTATTGACTGTCGACTTGAGTACTATCTATGTGTCGTGTTCAT
>JABFOV010004399.1:0-14012 GCA_022817685.1 Aradophagus sp. ZL-2020 | reverse complement strand
TGATTTCAATTGCAGAGTCGCCGAATTAAATAATAAATTAGATTTTTTGGAAAATACAAAATTATACTGTACAAGATTATCATCAGACAAATACCTTTCCACTAAAAGCAAATTGTTAGTCGAAACCTTGGAATCTAACGAGATGTTCTTGCTGAATGGAAGATCAGTGAGTGACTTCCCGGCCGATTTCACACATGTCTCCTCATGGGGACACAGTGTGGTTGATTTGGTTTGGTGTTCTCCGGCAAGTATCAACCTGATAAACGACCTGAGAATTTTATACATATGCACCCAATCCGACCATTTTTTACTTAGAATAACCTTTGAGTACCTTTTTGTTGAAAAAAACCGCCCTATATTAAACGGAAATTCAAATGGAAAGTGAGCTTATCTAACGAAAATAAAATTAAGATGGGATGGCGCAGTGAAATCCAATATTTGGATGGATCTGTTGACGATTTAAATTCCAACTTGATAAAAACTATCTCCGGTATTTCGTCGGACCTCGGAATGCTTGTCCAATACAAGACGAGAGGCGAAACTAGATTCAAGAAGTGGTATAATGAGGACTGTCGCCTTGCAAAGGGAAATGTTACGACAGCTCTCAAACAAATGAAAAAAAAATTATTTTCGAGACGAATATAGAAACTTATATATCAAAGCTAAATCACACTATCAAAGTTTATATAAAAATAAAAAAATATATACGAATTAAATTGGTTGAATTAACTTTATAATTCAAGAAAATCGGAAACTTTTTGGAATTTTTTTTAATAAATATAGATACAACAAAACTAATACAAAAAATATTATTGATATAAAGACCTGGCAAACTTTTTTAATTGATTCATTTCCAAACACCGTAACTACTCTCCCGCTTCTAATCTCAAAATCTGTACCAGTTATTGAAAACTATATCACAATAGATGAAATTGAGTCGGCCCTTTCTTCTTGTAAAACTGACAGGGCCCCGGGTTCTGATGAAATTGGTAATGCCTTTTATAAAAACCATCCATCTAATTTGATCCTTTATTTACAAATATTTTTTAACAAAATTTTCACCACAGGACAAATTCCACGAGATTGGAGTATACTTTAGATATCAACATTATATAAAAAAACGATCCGACAGATCCTTCCAACTACTACAGATTTATCTCCCTTGTTAATTGCATATGTAAAATTTTTATATATATAATTAACAATAGACTTAGTTTATATGCTCTTCAAGCAAACTTAATACCAGAGTTTCAGTCAGGTTTTAGGAGAAATAGAAGTTGCGTTGACAATCTGTTTACTTTAACGGCATTAATTCAGCTACATACCCGAGTTAAAGGGCGTTTACTGTGTTTTTGTAGATTTTTGTAAAGCGTTTGACTCGATTGATCATTATATTTTGTTTCAAAAATTATGTAATTTGAATATAAATACAAAATTTATACTGCTCCTTCAAAATTTTTATACTCAAGCAACAGCCTGTATAAGGGTAAACAATGAAAAAACTCAATCAGTTCGTATAACCAGGGGTGTACTCCAGGGAGAGATCTTGAGCTCTCTACTTTTTTCCCTATTTATGTTTGACATTGAAAATTATTTCATTGAGAAAGGATGTAGAGGGCTCTCAATAGATTCTCGAACTGAGGTGCTACTATTGGCGTATGTGAATGACATTGTCATTTTATCCGATACTCCTATAGAAACCTGTAAAAAATTGGACTCATTGCTTTGCTATTGTTAGGATAATAAGTTGAAGGTAAATGTAAATAAAACACAAATAATACAATTCAAACAAGGCTGCAAATTTAAACACAAATTTTCCGACTTCAAATCATACTCTTTTGGTGATAACAGCATAAAAACGGTTCCAGAATATATGTACTTGGGTATTGTTTTTATTTACGACTGTAAATTCCTCTTACAAACATCAAAAATTATAAATAGTTGTGAGATGGCCATAGCTTCTACTCTCAAATTGACTTACTCTTCAAAGGCTTACTCCAGGCTACATTTTAACAAACTTTATGAAACTCTCGTCACCAGTATATTGATGTATTCGACACAAATATGGAGCTTGGAGTATCTAGAATTGTTAGAGAAAATACAAACACATTTTTTTAAAAAATTATTTAACCTTCCAAAGAACACTCCTGCCTATGTTATCCGTCTGGAATTCGGCTTGTTACCATTGAAAATGAAAATTTTTAAATATTTACTGAAATGGATTCAAGATATAAAACGTATGGAAAATTCTAGATACCCGAAGCTTTGTTTTGCTCAACTGTGTCAATTAGCCAAGAAACGACCAAACTACTTGAGTAACTGGATGGTGCAAGGTGCTCAATTTTTTTCTGCTATCAACCATACCGATATATGAAATGACATACAGAACGTTCACTTTGTACTTCTTATGTCCACTCAATAGATTTAAACAGTAAGGTTAAATCTTCAATTCTTACGATATTTTCAGCTCTTATTGCACCTGAGAAGTATGAATGTTCAATGTACCTACTACTGTAGCGATCTTTGTACGCCCTACTTTTTATTGCTCAACTAAGATTACAAAATAAATACGTCAACACCTTGTTACTCGGCAAAAGACTTTTTCGATTCGCCGATGTTTACATATACTTTAGATGTGATATAGATGTAACCGAAAATGACTCCCCGACAATATATTTAATTTAAATTTTTGGCTGTACATATTAGACTCTGACAACCCGATCTTATTAAACGGCCTTACAAACATAATTGTTGAAATTATAAATACTCGCAATTAGTTTTTATAATCAACGAATTTGAAATAATATATGCTGTCACTTGTTATTATATATACATATTCGCTTTTATATTCATCTGATATATTGATTTATTTAACACTACTATTGTAAATTTCCTTTATATTCGTATATGGTTGTAACAAAACTCCTTTGTGTGGATCCAATCCGAAAGCAATAAATGATATCTATCTAATTTAATAGAATATGTTCTGAGAATGTGTATTCTATATAATATTGAGTACCAAGAACTATTAGATTAATAATCCCAACGTTTTCCATACCTGCACCCTAAGGGAACAAGATAGTCGAACACATATTGATTCAATATTGACGGATTTGTTGATTAAATGTTAAATCTGCATTGCATTGAAATTATTGAAATTATATCGCATCAATGTGCAAATGCCCGCTCAGGTGATGTCGTTTCAATATCAGCGTGTTCAACATTGAATCAACATTGATCACAGTAAAGTGATATTGAATTGATATCGACGACATAATGTTGGCTATTGATGTCTTAAATAATTAATTAAATATGTTTCTTATTGTAAGTATTTATCTTCAATCGAATTTAACTGCGGATTTGACTCAAATATTTTTGATGTTTTGAAAATGTCTTTTGCTAAAAGAAGTGAAATGCAAAGCCACGGAATTTTGTTAGTAGACGAAATTAATACCAGAAAAGGTATTGGTGTGAAGTCGAACTTTGACATATTCTGGTCTCGTTGATTTCGGTGACAAAACCTTATCACAAAATTGTAATAATTTAGCAGATCACGCTTTAGTGGTACAATTTCAACCATTATTTGATACATATGCACAACCAGTGGCAGTTTTTGCGTCAGAAGGTTCCAGTTCATGGAACGACTTTGGCTCAACTACTATTAAAAGTTATCATATGAAGTACGTGTAGGTGACACAACTATTACAGCTAACACAACTATTATTCTATCTCTTTAATGTATTTCTAATATGTCTTATAACGTAGCCAAAGAATTTTGATTGATAACTTGATTTAATTAAATCAAGAAGAACTAAAAGGTCGAACAAATAAATCAATCAAATCTCACGTTATATTTACTGTAATTCTAAATTCAAATTAAATTTCAAAGAAATCTATTTCTAAATTGAATAAGTTAACTCAAGACAAGGATTAAAAAATAATCAATTGGTTTATTAAACAAACCGAACAAGAACAAAACTTAAATGGCTTAAAGAGCCTGACTCAAGCGACAACAGAAATGACTAAATTCGGAAATCCGAATTTAACAAAATCACCAAAAGCACAATCACTCACCGAGCAGGTCACGTAACGCCAAGTCCAAAAAATCAGTTTTACTCAAAACCAGAAAATGAGCGATCAAATGATTCTTCGAACGTCAAAAGAAAAATCAACCTTTACTCAACACTTGCCAAAAGAAGAATGAACGCTGTTGCCCAAAAACTTTGGTCAACAGCGCCGTTGTCATGACAACTCGAAACTCCAAATCATTCGAATCTCGAAAAATTCAAATTGCTATACTAATGGCGCTCGTGACCCCTCGCCCTGAGTTTACATGTCAAATTTGAATAATTTGAATAATCTAACAATTCACGACGAAACAAATTTAAAAATTCTAAATGCTGACTGACAACCCTTCGTTCGGGCCGGGAATCGCATCCAGCTCGACACTCCGATTGCTGTCAGTCAAACCGAAAAACATCCTTCCAAAATGTCAAGACATCTTCAAATCCTTCCCACAGACGTTTTTCCAGTATGTGGACAGGAACAAGGATTCAGGATAAGGAAGCTGAATTTTCAGGGTTGTCCAAATCTTGAATTTTCCAAAAGTTGAAGCTTCAACTCAACCCCTTTTTCCAATGCTCGAGACGTTCCAAAATATGTAACATAATAAATTAAATAAAATAATTAGTAAATAACATAGACAAATATGGTCCTCGAGAATTTGATTTTTTTGGCAACTCAAAATTTAAAATTTCAAACCGAAAATTCCAACGAAAATTGGAACATGGCAAAATGCCATGTTACAGTCTCTTCAAAGTCCTCTTTAAATGACCGATAATTAAAAAGCGGTGATAGTGATTCAATCTCAATTTAATCTTCCCACTTGATTCGTTCAATTGCATCTCTGAGTTCCAAAAAATGATGTTTCTCAAAGTTTGTTCTGTATCCTGAGGTACAACTGCGAAAAGTGCAACCTAGCATGATGTTACGTATTATATTAAATTTATGTTGTGCTGTTAACATTTACCCACTGAATAGACAGAGCTTCCTAACGGCTGGTCATTTAAAGAGGATAATGAGTTTTTCTTTAATCGATATTGTTGGCGAAACGTTAATTATTTGTTTATTTTGTTTATTTTAGTTCCTCTTTTTTTTCATTCTTTTGATTTTGTTGCGATTTAATTTTGTACCTTTTTGCCTATTGCTTTACTTAATTTTATGTGGCATTTGCATTACTTTGCGCTTTATTTTTGTTATTGCGTTACTTGTTATTTTTGATTTTAGTTTGCGCTTCACTTTTTTGTTGCTTTTATTTGCGACTATATTTTGTTATATTATTATTTCGTTTATTTTTCTTTATTTTTGTTAATAAAATTTTCCTTCTGCGATTAATTGTTTTTATTTCAATATGTTAATGCCGCGCTTCATAACACCTGCAAAACATTCATTTAACTTTATGAAATAATTTTTAGCGAAATTAAAGTATTTTAGATTTTCCTTAAAAGTTATTTAAATTCGATTCCGAGACTCAAGATACGTTAATTTCTTCGTATTTTGATTAAGATAAACTCGGAAAATACTTTAATTTCGTGTCCGTGAATATCGTTGTGTGCACGCCTACACAACGATGTCTCGATCACCGACGACGTTAGCCAATCATCGACGGAGCCCCTTCCAGCGGCTTCGACGGTTCGCTCGTCGAGGAACCTCAATTTGATGCTCAGCAGCGTCACTCGATGACAGAAAGCCCGACCAAGCGGTCGGCCAAAACTCTTTCAGGTGCCTCCAGAGCTCACGGACACAGAAAGTTCCCATGCCTTTGCTACCGTCCTTTCCTTGATTCTCGACGACGAGCTTCTCGCGTCCTGAATCTCCCTTCAGTTAGATGCTTTGGACTTAGCAGCTACTGCAAGCCCAAAGCATCCTAGGAACCCCGACGACGCATCCCGAGTCTGCGTCGTCGTAATCCCGCGAGTAAATAATTTGCTAATTTTTCCATTAAATTCTTGTTGCCCTCCCCTTCGCGACGCGTTGAGGTCTCGCGATCGCGATAGTAAAAATTAAATTTTGAATTATTACTGTTGTTAATTCGCTCGTCGAATTGTATTCTAAACTTAAATAATTTTAATAAACTTTGATTTTATCTGTATTTCTGTTGCGTATGCTTTTTCTTTACTCTTGCTTTGCTCTGCCCATTCCACGTGCATGCTTTCCTCTTTTTGCTATTTAAACTCGTAAAATTACTTTTCTTGATTTATGTGTTCTTGTGGAAGTTTCTTTTATCAAAATTGAGTACAAATTCAATCTTTGAAATTTTGTTTCTTTCAAAAGCTTGCTTTGTTTTAGACGATAAATTTTCTTTTGTTCTGCTTTCAATTGCTTTAATTCTATTGAATACATATTATTTAATAATTGCATGGCTGATCAATCAACCTACGACGCCAGCGTGAGCAACGTTCACGGTAAGTGAATAATACTTTACTTTTAACTGTCTCGCTTATTTTCTTTGCTTTGCTTTCCAGCTTGTTTAGAAGCTGATATTTGTTGCATTTGCCAAAAGATATGAACAACTGTCTTTCAAAAATTTACCTTATAGATAGATGATAAATAAATAGAACATGATTTTTGTTTCAGCTATAATATTGTTAGAAAAAATTGGTGCTTTAATACATGGCATCACAGGTGATGGCGCGTCGAACAATCGTAAATTTTGGACGATTCTCTGAGTTAGTGGAGAAATGGGGAAGTCTAAATGTTTTTTTGAGCATCCAAGTGACGATATGCGTAAAGTTTTTATTCTCTCAGATGCTCCGCATTTACTTAAAACTATTCGTAATAGATTATATAATAACAAAGAATTGAAGGTTAAAGAATTTGAAAATATGTTCCTTTTTTTTATAAATGCCCCTGTTTTAATTTAATAGTATGGAATGTAGACTTATGTAGAAATTTATAGATTTTTGTAATAAATTATAGTTGTTGACAAAACACATTTATCTAGATGGAAATGCAATCAAGTGGCAACATATTGAAAGGCTATATGAAGAAGATTCAAAAAATGTAAAAGAAGTAAGAATTTGTCCCAGATTAACCATCAATCATATTAACTTGAACACTTCATCAAAAATGAGTGTTCGGATAGCAGTGCAGGTATTTAGTCTGATAAATTCATGTTCAAACATTTTGATTTTATTATTCTATGCCACATAGAATATAGATATAAATGCATAGATATAGCTTCCTGTGTCAATTTTTACACAAGTTACCATTCAGATACTATTGGTAAAATCAAATTGAAAATGATTTTTTATTATGACAGATGTTCTGTAGATCTGCTGCATTATGATTACAATTTTACAAACGTCATGTACCTGATCTTTATGATTCCGACGACACTGGTATGTTTTGCCAGTGGATTAACAACATATTTGATGCACTGAATTTGAATACTTCATCTGATGGACTTTCTACAAATAATTCTCATTTTCAAGTAAGATTTATTTACATACAAATATGTTATTACTTTGTATGTAACCTGTAATTTGTAATTTAAATTTTGCAAAGCAAAGTATCATCACTTAATAGCTCATTTTGAGATGAAATCATGCAAAACCGAAAAAAATATTTGCTTACTAGTGAAATATTTTGTATTATTATAATAATAATTCTAATTTCATGGTTGCTGCTGCAGTAGAAGAAAGAAAACCTTAGCTGAAAATTATTTTTTTCAACTACATTTTCGTTACTGGTTGTTGTACATAGGTCTTGGAAGAAGCACAGGAAACTTTGGATCAATGGGAAAAAGATGTCATTACCAAAGATATACCAACCGAAAACTTCCTCACCAGACAAACTGCTGAAGGTCTTCGAATGACTTTACTTTCTTCTATTGAAATTACGCGTTATTTGCAATCAAAATACGATATTGAAAGAATTTACACCATCAAATTAAATCAGGATGCATTGGAAATTCGCATATTTTGTAATTTTTTTGCCAAATTTAATTCTGAAATAACTTTTTTTGCGATGTTTTGCCACAACTGTGATAATTTTTTATATTTACATTTTCCATCATCTTGATGTGATCATTGTACATTTACTTCAACATTTTTTATGTGCATATGTATTTATATACACCTAAAGCTTTTATCATCTTATACAATTTTTTTTATTATTAATGAAATATTTCATTTTAATATTTTTATATTTGTACTTGCCATTGATTTAAGTAATGTAAATTTTATTTAATACACAAAGTTAGGTTTAACTGTCAATCATCATACAATAATTATTATGTAATTCATTAATTATAACAATATTTTTAAAAATAATATGTTACATTTACATTACAAATTTAATATTTTCCAAGCAATTTGTTATTTTTTAATACTTCTAAATTATATTACATTTTACAATGGTATAGCAATCATTCAAATGAAAGCAGTACCGAAGATGCGAAAATATATAAATAAGCACATTATACTGTACTACACAAATCATGCATCTATCATATTATTTTTACTCATTATTACATTAATTCATCATTGATTATTTTGTGAATCTGTTAATATAGAGATTTTTTTAGAGCATCCTTTTACTCATACCTTTTTACAAATCTATAAACTATTGTCTCTTTATGGCATTAAAAAACCGCCTTTTGCTGGCAATTGTTCAATTTTGCGTGTCGATAATCAACAACCACTTTCCTTGTCTTATTTAAAAAGATATTTTCAAAACCAAATAATGAAGATTGCATTCAGAAAATAAAAGAAAAGTTAAAAAACGGTATAAATGACACTGACTGGGATATCGACAACATTGTTGAGCATGACTACGCAAAACCCGAATATACTGACTGTGTTATGTACTACATGACATCGCATTTAATTAACACTATTAGTAAATCTGTTCAATGCGACATTTGCATGAAAGCTTCAATATACCATAATTGGCGCATCCCTAGCGAGGCATCTTTGCACTCAATAAATCCTAATTTACCACACGCAAATTTAAACTTTTACAACTTTATAAAGTATCTCGAAAGCGTTTTTCAGAAAAACTGTAAATCTCAAAATGTACTGGACTGTGTAATAGATGATATTATTGCAGACAAGTTATTGGAATTTCCATGCAAGGAATACAAAAAAGAAATTGTGCTTTTATAATTTATCACTACGTGCATATGAGGATGCAACAATTTTGTCGTCACGTTAGATCTGAAAATTTAAAAGTACGCGTAGTATCTGAAAATTCAAACAATGCAAAGTTTCAAAATTTTTCACTGCATAAAGTACATAAGCACGGATTACATGTAACAAACAACTGTACAATATTTTTAACTAATACAGTAATTTATAACAATTGTGTATTATCATTTTTATCATAAAATCCATTACATGCATTTATTTATACTTAAAAAAAATTTTTTTATTAACAATAAAAGAATGAGGACTCTTCTTTCCAGTCATTGAGTTCTCATCAGTTCCATAGCCATTTCTCATTAATTGTCATCAGTCATTAGTTAATGACACAATGTAATCCCAAATTATCCCGCTGTAATTATGTGAATCATTTACACAAAATGTTTACATACAATTTATGGAAATAATATGTAAATCTGTGTTAAGAAATTATACAAAACAATGTATATTCCTTTTTCCATTATATGGTTCATTCTGAAATAATCGTTCATTATGAAATGTTAAATTAAATTTTCGTACAAATATTTATAAATCTAGCTATCAGGAATTATCTTAAAAAAAAAAAAAAAAAAATCATAAATTATGTATCCGAGCCAATTGGAGTTCTGGTAAATTTAGAATACATTGAAACCATTTAGGAAAGTTAATGAAAATGTACATTGTCGATAAAATTTAAATTAATAAAACTATTGATTCAATAAATGTACAATGTATATTTTAAATAAATTGATTATTTTTTTAACAGAAATACAAAAATGAATAATTTTTTACCTCTTCAATAATTACACAGTTATACATTATAATATTTTTTTTAAATATAAAAATATATTAAAATACTATATTTCTCAATAATTTTTTTTTTTTTTTTAAGAAATAACGAGTAAAAAAAACCCATTATGGGCATCGTGACCCCAGCGCACTCAGAATCGCGATAGTGTGAGACTCCTACTCACTAAAAAAACCCGCCATTTCCTCCGTTCGACGTTAATCCATCCCGGAACCACTCTCGCATTACTTCAGGATGGGGTCTTTACCTACAGCCTCGAAAAAGCCGCTCTTCCAGCCCTGATATCATAGCTTAAAGCTCCTTCACGGCTCGAAGAGCCGCGTCTCCTCCAGCTTTTTCGTGCGCAAGACGCCCTGCACGAATCCTGTCACGCAGTCCCAGTTTTCGGGACCCGACAGCATAAAGTCGCTCATGATGCGAAGGAGATACGGGGGGACGTGGAAGGTGTATTCCATTTCCCCCAGCATGTCCACCCATCTAGCTGAATTAAAGGCATTCCGTACGTCGATGGTAACGAGTAAGACGATCCTCCTCGAGAAGTGGTTGGCGAGACGTGCCGATCGAACCACCAGCAAATCAAATAAAATTTTTTTATATTTTGTAACTATGAAAATGTCACCAAAATGGCGGCTCCGTTAAATGGTGTTTTAAAAACATTGCTTCACTGCGGGCAAGATTCAGGTCGCAATTCGTCATAAAACATATAAAAAAAACGACCTTAAAGATTATATTCCAAAGGGGCATCTGTACCTAAGAAACATGAAAAAATTCGTGAATGAAACAATATGGCGGCCACCTGAAAATAAGGTATTGGTTTTGGGCATATTTTCTCCACTATAGCCTGCTGTAAAAAATCGTTAATGATAAAAATGTTGCAATTTTCTTGGTACAGGTGCCCAAGTATTGTATTTCCTTTATGTGGACAAAACTCGAAATTAATTGGTTGAACGGTTCAAAAGTTACATTGCCCGCAGTTTCGGAAAATCTTGTTTCGAGAAAAACTCGTTTAAAGTTTTGAAAACGGTTTCCACTTATACAATCTGAGTTACTCGATTAATTTGTCCAAAAATAAGTAAATTTATAGGTTTTTGAGGTAACTGAACGCAAATTTTAAGTCAGATTTGACAAATTCAAAATGGCGGGTACAATATGGCGGCCAAAAAGTAAAATATTTATCAATTTATATGAAACTTTAAATATAACAGTTTTTGGAGTGGCTGAAAAATTTGAAAATAAATGTTACGTCAGATTTTAAAAATTCAAAATGGCGGCCAAAAAGTGATTTCAATCAATTTTTATGCAATGTTGAGAAATTCAATTGAGAAATTCATATGATCAACTTACAATTAATCCGCGATTTCGGCTGCACATAAAAGTCCTTCTTTTTCCTCGTAATTTTTGTTTTCCTGTATACTAAAATCACTTTCGGTCGGTACGGTAACTCGTTGTGGAGTGTGCGGCGAACTTACTTTTTGAGCGCCCCTCAGCGCTCGGGACACGAGTCCGTTCAATGCCGTGTAACGACGGAAATAAAAAAAAATCGAGTTTTCGAAAAAATTTTATAAGAAGCCCCCCTTAATATTGAAAAAATTACCCGTGTATATTTATCTGTAAATAAGTGATTTTTAATTATTGGATTGTTGTCATGACAGCTGTCAACGGTCAAATGTCATTTTTTTTATATCAAAAATGGAATGAGAAACCCAAAAAACCTATAAGAACGATTTTTACAATCAATATTAAGTATAAATATCATTTATTTTCGATCATTCAAAAAGGCGGATATTTGAAATACTAAAAAATGAACTACCCTCATGGGGGTCGTGTTATAATTAAAATAAAACGTTCTAATAAATTTTTTTTCTAATTTTTTTTGGATTTCGAATCGATCTAGGGGGCGTAGTAAACAAATAAAATTTTTAGCCCTATTAAGGACCAGTCTAATATATATATTATGTATATATGTTCACGTATTGCTTTTACCTTGCAAATAACGTCATTTCCTAAGCCGTCGGTAAAAATGTCCCTTTGTGACTCCAACATTGATTCGGCGATAATCTGAGGTATGCATCTCGTTTTTTGGTTATTAAACCTCATATTTCGTTTATTTAAAAAGAATACAAAAAAATTCTAACTACGTTAATGAATCAAAATGACACAAAATCGATGCCTACTTCTGGACAGTCCGACGCAATATAATGAATTTAATAATGAAACGATATGAAAAAGCGTGCAATTGGAGTTTGTATGTAAACAGCAGTATGTCGAAAAAGCTAATATTTTTAATATAGATCTTTGCCGGCTGCTTCATAAAGTGATACATATTTCAATATGTTATTATATTTATAATAACTTCAGTATCTTATGGTAACATTTACACCTTTATTTCTAGCCTTTTTTTTATTTTTGAGAATTTGCTTGTTTTATTTTTAATCACGGAGTACAATCTGACAAATATTACACGGAGAAAAAATTATATTCACCTACGGACAAACAATTACATATGACCGTTTTTATTTCAATTATCTACAATTTATGCATAATGGCATACATATGTAAAAAAATAAAATAAAATAAATTAAAAAAAAAGTTAAAATTGATATAAAAGTTACTGCCAAGTACCTAAAACATTGCACAAAAATATTTGCAATGAATTAAAACAATATGTTTTTGTACTTGGCTACTTTTCATTTAATTTCTTTCTATGAGTGTACGTTATTTCTTCGCTTTGTACTTGGCGCATTTTTCCTTTTTAAGGAATATTTTTTGAATTAAATAAAATAAGATAAATTTGTGTGTTAATATGTTTTTGTATCATTTATTTGTGTAGCATGATTATTCGTAAAATCGTAAAAATGGAATATTAATTTTGAAACGCTACAACTTTCAAATAATGAAAATAGCCATCTAAGTTCTTTTTGTATATGAAAGTTTCATATTTCAGTACTATTTTACTGGCATTAGCACATATCTTAAAAACCCGTTTTTTGGAAATGGCAATTTAAAAAAAAATTGTATTTTTGACATTTTTGACTGAAAATCCGGTTGTAGCTGCTTATAGTAGACTGCAGTTAAACGTTAGGCTAGAGTAAGGACTAACTATCAGATAAATGTATATTTATATACTTAATGTAATGTTACAGAGTCATTTTTAAATTAATTTTAAAACGTTCACTTTTTCCATGTGAAAACGTTATATAATAAATTAATACGAAATATTTTAAATTACGCCGAACAAAGGGTTTCTAGCATACTGGTTAGAGGTCATGATCTATTAAAAAAAGTTTGAGCGAAATCGGAAATAATCGATAATTTTTTGTCCGATTATAGAAAGATTAAAAAAAAAAAGGTTAAAAAATCCGATTAAAAAAAACCATATATATAATTGTATATATATATATAATTGTAGCGAATTATGAGATTATTGTATTATCATGAAAAGAAAGAAATATTAATTATATTTTTACGTATTTCTTAAATCTAAACGACGACATCAACCGAACATTTCATAAATTCGAATGGCATTGGAATCAAATCGTATACAAGTAAATATTTGGCTTTCTTGTCAAAAAAAGAGACAAAAAGTGCCACGGTAGCTAGTAAAACTGTGACTACAGTCGTAATAATTCGTTCAAGGTGAAATCATCCAAAAGTGAAATTAACGGTGAGTGCTGCAATTATTAGTTTTGCCTTTTAAATTGCAGATTTAAAGTATTATATTTTTATTAATTTATTATTATTCATGTTTCCCTTTCTTTGGAAAATATTAAAGTTAAAATAACGTTAATTAAAAATTAAATGCAAGTTAAATTATAGCATTCAAAAACCCGATGAAAGCAATTTTTGATATTTTAAATATTTCGTTTATTTAAAATAGCAACAGGTAAAAGTACCATAATAAAATTATAATATTATTACAACTGTTTTCACACAGACTACTTCTATCATTCACAGGCAAGTAAAAAACGACCATGGATGGCCAATCGAGAAACGGCGGAAGCAGTGGTCAACGCGGAAACAGT
>JABFOV010004398.1:0-14013 GCA_022817685.1 Aradophagus sp. ZL-2020 | reverse complement strand
AAAGTAAACAGCGATGAATGAAGTAGCCACATTCGAGGATGAGCGCGGTGTTTAATTCAGTTCTCAAATGAGGTCTTAATTTTGTTCCTATCTGGCACCCTCGATCATATTAGACCTAGCTGTTCGCGTATGTAAATTTCTGACATAAGCTAATCTATCCAAATCTGATTTTATCAGTTTAGATGAAATTGGTTGTATCGTATATTAGATCTGATTAAATCTTTAATGGTATAATTTTCCTAGATGCGCTAATGTGATAAGCTATATTATTATTACGGTGTTTTGAGTTACCTGTAAATTTAATTCGTTTTACGTCCATTATATCAAGTGCTGTAATTGAGTCATAAAACATCGTTGTTTGATAAAGCTTGACAATAAATGATAGATAATAAATAAGCAACCTCAAGTCATTGCCGAGTTTTCTCGTAAACGGAATTGTTGAGCGTTTTGAAAAAGATATTGTTCAAATGATATAATTGTTATCGATGTCTTTACAGAACACGACTATTTAAATTAGTCTCAAAGCGATGTCGAAAATCATTTTTACGTGAAAATAATAATAATAAACACAGTCAATTTTAATATGGTAAAAGTTGCCGAGTTTTTACTTAACAGTGACGAGTGAAGAATGAGGTAAACGAAGAAGGAAAGCAAGGTGTGGGAGAATAGCGGCCGTGGGGGCCAATTACGGTTTTCTTCCCGCCCTTCACCGTCCCCGGCGCGACCTCCAATCAACCCTACCTCACCGAGGCTGCAGTGTAGATTGAATTGGTTTACATTGGCACTCAGTAGCGTCGACATACAGAACTTTGGATTGTTCGATTATTGGATTACAAGAATTGATGATTCTATATATACGACGCATTTCTTTCTGAATAAATTCGCCGTCGTATTATCGACCAGGCGTATTTTCATCTTTCAAACGAGCAAGATTACAAATTAACCCGTGGCCGTTAAGCCGCGGAAATGTTAACTTGGCTATAGCAAGCAGTGGCAAAAAACACCGGACGACAATTACCGCGAAATGTCTTTTCCTTGGACGCGCGGAATTTCAATTTCCGGGCCAATTGATTAGTCCGATCGCAGAGATGAGGGGTAAAAAAGCGGAATAAAAAATTGTTAACAAACTTGTTGCCTTTAATAATGTAGACGATAGTTACGAAATGGGGCACGTTGTGTGCCAATGTAACCCACACCCCGCCAGTCGGTTGGCTCGTTAGTGACGGATTAGCGATGTACGTGAGCTTCCTGCACCCTCGATTCACCCTACGTATGTACTCAGATCTCGATCCTCGAGCTACGGGCTCTCATTGTAACTTTACTTTTCATGTTCTGAGACAATGCTGTATAAAGACAGTGAAAGAATTCATCTTGTCAGCCAATCAGCCAAATATCGCGAGCGTCTTGCTCTAATAGATCGCGAACTAGATTTCTATCGTCTGTATGCACCAAGAGTGAGAAAATTGAATGATTGGTGGTGACGTGATTCAGTAGACGCATCAAATTCTGGTAGAACCGTCGAGATACCCTTTTTCAGGCATTTCTATGGTAACCCGAATTTTTGGCTATTGATACAGCGCCATTTTTCATGCCCTTTAATCCATGCTTCCAGCTGTCCGAATCTCCGAGGGGTTGACTCAGCCTCTGACAATCGATTTCACCAATTATTAGTTTCCCAACTGGTTCCGAATGCAAGAATAGGTTTGATTGAATTGCGGTTCTATAGTAAATTAACCTTCGACCTGGCCGCCTGAACAATTGTATTTTCTGCGTTTCCGACCGGGGTCTTTCCTCAATAACATCCACTGTTTATCAAATCGCGATAAATTTGCTAATTCGAGAGCAAAATCGGCCGGACTGCAAAATGCAATGGTGAAATTCGAGAGATATAAGAAGATGGCGCGAATCCTTGATGGGTAGAATGGGCGGGGAACGAGAGAGCTCACACGAGGGTAAGACGCAGATGAAAGATGCTTGCTCACACAAGTCCTAATGAGGACTCAGTCTCCCCCTGAGGGCTACCGATAACGAACCCCTTCCTACCCACTTTCTACGACCTTCTTGTTACTTCCCTTACCATCAATCACACAAATGATAACCACTGACTATTCAACGTACACGAATTTCTGTACGCATGCACTACTCGCTGTAAAAATTGCAAATGAAGAAAGTTTACTGCGTCGCCAATATGACGTTCAACGATTTTGCTATCCTTTTGATTTGTCAATATTTTTAGATAATTTATGAGATATTACTAAAGCGAAATTTCAAATTCACAATCACAATTGTCATTGTTTTGTATTATTCATGAGTTATTTTCTTTTCCGTAAATTTAAATTTCGAATGCAGTTTTATGGTAAAATTTCTTAATATGGACAAGTTATTTGAGCTTCTAATTATAATTGCGTGTTTTGTAATAACTTATAATTTTATTTAATTGAGAATGAAAGACACGAAGAATAGAAATACAAATCAATTTTATCTGGGCGTTTTTTATCGACAAAACTGACTTTGCGCAAGTATGTTATCAAAAACTAATGTTCTGTCGTAATACAAATTATCATTCCGAGAACAATTTTGTTATAAAATCTATTTTTACATATTTGAAAAAAAAGATACTGTGAAATAAATGTGACAATATGAAAACAAACATTTAAAAGTAATCATTTTACTAGGTGATGATAATTTATCTTTTTCTTTTAAATAATTTCGATTGTAGTTTTGAAAATGAATTTGAATTTTGAAATTGAATTTTGAAACACAAATTAGATGTGTGGGAATAGAGTTTCGAAATTGAAATCGATTAGAACATTTTGAATATGATTGAACGTCATTATCAGTACACCGCATCAAAAAATAATCAACACTCGTCCTTCTAAACGATTTCAGTTCGTAAATAACGAAGTCTTTACACCAGCGTGTAAATCTTCCAACTTCGTTATCGATAACTATGGCCAACTGATAATTATCGGAAATGTTTTAGTCTCCACTGTCGGTCCTTTAACTTTGAATTTATCTCGCGTGTTCTCACATTACTTGCATGCCCCTGTGTTTCACAGAAATCGTTCCTCACTAACGAGCACGAGTCGTCTAATTGCTGACGAATTTTCTTTGGAATCTCGTATCCGGAATCACTTCGCGCAAAAACGAGCGAACGAACAGCCAAATGAAGGGAGCGCGCGGATAGGTGACGCTGTCACGAGTCCTTCTAATCTACTCTAACAGCAGGTAAATTAAAAGCGTTCTTGCCACAAAGGTGCTCCCTCTCTGCGTCGATGCGTTCTTGCGGTCATGCATTTAGTTAACAGGCGTTATGTTCATTAACTCATATCGCTTACTCGAGAATGGCTCATATCAGTGATTCGGATGTCTGTAGCTCGAGGACCGAAATTTTACATCACCAACGATGTAATTGGAATTCCGCCAAAAATCAGCTCGCGCGCGTTTGTAAAGTCACTTTCATCGATTTTCGGTTTTCATTGGTTCGCTCTATTTGCATCTTTTAGACAGTTACGTTAAATTAATTGGAAAATGTGTGGTGGCAAATAACGGAAACCCGCAGTCGAATTAAATCGTCAAACAAAATATATTTTGATTAATTTCGAAAAAATAGATGATTTATGTTGAAAGCATTTGCAAAATTTTTCCCGACTATAGTCCGTAGGCCAAAATTGATTTGAAGAGAATTGAAATAAAACGACTTTCCGTTGGAAACACTCACGAAGAGAGTTCTTTTCATTCGTCTGGATATATTTTGCGAGTATTTATAAAAAAAATTGGCATTTTGTAGAAAAATTGGCATTAAAATTTGTCGTCGAGCGCGACCGTTAATGACGTTCACAAGCTCAGGTTTGCGCGAGGAGCGTGCGTTCGGACGTCGTTTTGGTATTGAAGGGGGGAACAAGGTAGCGACGGGCTTTCCGGTGCTGCGATCCCGCGAGATAAATATAAAAGAATGGAGCGTACGTCGAGCTTTCGGTCGGTCAGTATCCCATGTAAATCAACTCGCTCGCCCACTTCCGACGTAGTTGGGTAAGATAACGATGTCCAGGGATCCGTGGCCGTACGTACGTCCTGTTATTTCTGGCGAGTCAGGAATATTTTTCAAACAATGTTCACCGTTATAATTTGCTTGGACGGTCGCTTCGCATAACCGATACCCGTAGCTCCGAATCCCCCTGGAAACGGAGGATTGTAAGAAAATAGTTACGTACAAGACTTGTCACGTGGAAGGGCGTACGTTTCGCTAAATAACGTTGTTTACCCGAAACACCGAGGTTTCTGTGAAATCAGTTGCCCCGCATTTTTCGGGTCCAAACAACAAAACATCCTGGAGGATTGGAGTTTATTTGAAACCTTACCTTTTAGAAATCATTAGCAATTCACTAATTGAGGCCTCGCCTCGCCGATATTCGCGAGTACGGATTTTCAAAGTTCCGGTGATTAAACAATTCCATCGAAGGTTGTCCTCGTTTTTCGACGTCCATACGAGCCTCCGGGTTCCTCTATACAAATATTAATGCAGCTGCCTTTCCTCGTTCACTTGGATAAATCCACTTGGTTTTCTCGACAAGAACACGCTGTCTCTGCGCAGCCCAAGACGTACGATTTCTTACGAATTTAAGAAGCATACGTCGCTCCACCGGACATAGAACCGTGCGGGATTGCTCGTACGTATGCATATTATATATTTTCGTCCGCGCTCCCGCGTCTCCTTTTGCTCCCCATCGGCGTTCTTCGAGTGCACCCGAGCAACAGCTACTCCGTACTTAGTTTCCTCGTTGCAAAGGTCCGACTCTATACAATCAATTGACCGAATAACTAGCCCACTCAGCCCGGACTTTCCTACGAAAGGTTCCTGCGATAGATTAGCATCGGGAAAACTGATTCCTTCTTTTGAAATGGGTCATACCTCACCCTCACGAATGCGCACGAATTTGCAAACGACTCGCATTAATTGTTATTTTGTCTCGTGAGTGAAACGTGCACATTCGCAAAAACGCAAATTAATAAACATCGCTGTACAAACAAGCTCGCAACAGCGGTGCGGAGTATTTCTCGATTGTAAACACCGTAATGACATATGTGCCGCAGGTAAGCGTGGGAATTAGACGGAATTATGCGAAGGTTCGTATATTATCCGATCCATTCGACCGGAAACAATTAAGCGGCACATTGCCTTGGAGTTTGTGCCTCGTGACTGCCGTGTGTGACGCGTTGAGTGACGAGACGGTTTTTGAGACGTTTTCCATTCCAGGCAATTTACGAGGGCGATGTGAAGCAACGAGAAGTTTACTTGTTTTGCTTCAAATAATATATGATTAACAATAATTCATAGGGGTTTGAATGTTTCCAAATATTTAGTACGTTTCGAGAAAAGAATCGAAAGTCTACAAAATTCCAAATTTTATACATTTCTACGTGATAGTATTTTGGCCAAAATAAAGAAATTTAGCCACGCCATTGGCTGAAGTTAATTATATATAGGTATAGTATGGGTTTTGATGTCCCATACAGGTTTACGTAATAAATTTGATTAATATAGAGTTATCTATTTAATAATAAAGATTAATTCATTATGAAGAGGAACAATTTTTCCTACAGGAAAGTAATATTTTGGCCAGTCACGTGTCATGAATCGTGGAGTGGGGAAGAAGGATAAAACGGAAGGAAGTGGTCCCGTTGAGGCCTTTTACGCGGTCAGCTAACAACCCCTTAGCTAACTCCCTGAGGACCGTTGAACGAATTGTTCTTAGCCTCGATAACGACTGTTTGATCATTTCAATTCACTGAAATGTTAATATTCCTATTTCCGTCATCTGTGCATTTGCTCTCTATGGTCTATCAATTATGTCAATTCGAACATGTTTCACAGATGACGCTGTATACTTTTTTAATATATTACAATTACATTAATACCAAATAACAAATTACCTGTACTACGAAACGATCCATTACAAAAGAGTATCAAGTCACGCATTTGTAGACTTCAAGTTAAAATTTACTAAACGTTATTTATAATTACTTTTAAAATATGCAAATGAGTATCAATTAGAAACAGTTAAACGTTTTGCATATTATTAAAAAAAGGTCTGAAATGAAACACTATTTTTCGCAGTGAAATATCAGCGACTTGGAAAAACGCGATGCCTAGTTTACTTGAAAAACAGACACTTGTGTTTGCAGTGTCTCTTTGTGAGACATTTTTGTTGACAGAGACACTGAAGGTGTCTCAGTTGTGACAAATTGAGTGTCTTCGAATCATTGTAACCTGAAAAATGACTCAAAATGAGACGTTTGTGTTTGAGTGTCGGTGAGAAACGAACTGTAAAATGTGTTTTGACAAAATTATTTTGTTGATTCAACCATTTCCTCGTGAGCGCGCGTATACTCGCGCATTTGATATAATGTGTATATGTATAATATTGTCGCTAACTGGTTATATTTGTATAAATGTAATGGGGCAAGTTCGTAGTCAGAGTGTAACGGGGTGTCGCCGAGACTATTGGTAGCGAGGGGTTGGCAAGTTGCAGAGGGGTGAAATTAGTTCAATAAAGGAACTCCCACGCCTACTGCAACGCTCTCCATTCTCTAATGATACACACGCGAGCCCGACTGTCATACAACTTCCCTCGCTCCAGCAATTCGGTGTAGTTGAAAGAGCACGGTACAGTACCTGTGCATTCGGTTACTTAACGGTGTGCATATCTTATAAACATCGATGATTACTCGCTCGCGCACAATTGGTCATTGACGGGGGCTTTTTCTCCGCAATCAAAAGCGAATTAATTTGACAAATAATCGCATTACAATCGTGGCTGTTTAAGTATTTCATTATGCTGTCAAAACGGTTCTGTGTAACAAATTTATCAAGTTAGAGTCAAAATCTTTAATTTCAATATACGTATATTGAGGAATCATTTGAACTTTGAAAGTTGACAAATGAGTTAAGTTAACAAATGGTGATAATTGAAACTTGGACCGTTTTGTCTAAAGCTGACAAGAAACTTGAATTTGAAACGTTCCATCGATATAAAAATCAAATACGGAACTATTGAAGTTTACCTTCAAGTTTCAAATAAAAATAATACATTTTTGTTAATCGGTAGGCCGCCAAAATGAACGTCAACTACCATTTGAGGTTCCACTGAAGAAAATGAAGGAGAACAGCGAAAGAAAAGTTGAAATAAGGCATTGATAAGGTCTTAACGAATCGCATTTTAATCATGGAAAACGTCATGCTAATGAGTGCTGATCGAAAGCGAAGGTGCTTATTAAGTCGCGTGATTTCGTTTAGCAGCCGCCGCACGCACTAACTGCGTGAAGATAAAGATTTCATAATCGCAAGCTGCAAGCGCAGTCAATGGTCTTTGATTGCTTTATAATGTCATCGGGATCTTTCGCGAGGTGTAATATTCGCCGGCTGGCAAATTGAATTTATTAAACTGAAAACAAATTTACGTACTTGGATAAAGGCGCGAATTTATCGAACTATCGGAGTAATTACGGCCGCTACAATTATCCACAATCAGGGTTTAATTTTTGTCTATTCATGGGTGATTAGTTGGTTTACATGCTAAATGCAATCAACAATACCGGCCGAGTAAATCATGCTTTTTTGCAGCATGTGTGCCGAGAGTAAATAGGAGGAATTAATGTTGGATTATTTATATGGCGTTGATGACTCCCGTAGTCGCGCAAATAAATTTCATTCCGCTGGTGAATGCGGCACAATTATTGTCGATAAGACGTTTGGATGAGTTGTTTCAACACCAAATTCGAAAGATAATTTCTCGCTATTTGTTGTACGTGGCTTTAATTTCATTGGAATTCATAAGTAATTGAGTTAAGAGAAATTTGAACGTAACCTCTATTCGGATGACATTAATGATGCTAAATGCAAATTGAAAACCAATTTTTTTACATTTAATGTTTATATATTTAATTAATTAATAGTATTGAAACATTCATTACCTGCTACGTCAAAGTGCAAATAAGTTCAACTTACATTGTAATTAAGTAACAAAAGAACATTATTTAATTATCGGTTCTTTTTGTTCATATCACTAAATTACAAACATTGATATAAATGACATTTCGAACAAATTGAATAAACACGCTTCGTTATTTTACATTAGTCACATAAAATGTATTTCTTACAAATAAATTATTACCTCGACTTTTACCATTCTCTTTGACACAAATAAATATTTTCGCATACACAGAGAATATTTAATATCCGTCTGGATTTGGAATGTGATATTTAATCATGCATACGTTAAAATTAACAGATTAGCATATTTGTTAGAATTGCATGAAAGAACACATTTTTTTTTTTTTTTTTTTTTTTGAAAACAGTGAATGAAAGTAAAATTAAATAATAAATGAGAGAGAAAAATATATTTTTCAGCCATCTGTTTCAGCTATATTTTCAGTAAAAATATTTTTAATTTAATACAAATGGAAAATGTATTTTATAAAAATTTATTAATAACGGCACTATTAGTATCAAAGCATTTTTATTACAAATTACAACTTTGCAAACATTTTCACACTCGTTTGCACGTCTGTACTATAATCGGATTTTTAGCGCATGATTTAATTGTTCCATCCGATAGCTACGGTCGAAGCTTGAAGTAAGATTATGAAGCCAAATTCTCCTATTTACAATACGCCAATGCTTGACTGCGAAATCTTAAAAGACTGTAATATAACGCGGTACTTTTGGCACCGCGTCGGCCGTGCGGTATTATTAAAGTAATATAATAAACAACAGTTTATATCACGTTGCAAGAACGCAGACCCGAACGAGGCTCGTTTCGCGCTTCTAACCCAAGCGTTTTAACGTAAAGATATAGCCGGATTCACAATACTCGCGTTATTGTGAAGGCGCATTGCATATGCGATCGGTGAAGATGGGTATAAAGCTTATTTTCTTAAGTGATTGGATTATCCTCGGACTATATTCGCCGTTTCGCGATTAAGTTAAAAAATATGGCCGATAATTTCGGCGCGCCGAAGTTATTTTACGTGACGATCATTCAAATGCGACCAATAAAGACAAATTAGTCGTACCTTTAATTCAATTCGTCGACACGGACGTAAAAAAATAAATGAAAAAAAAAAAAAAAAAATAAAAAATACAGGAAAAAATTGAAAGAAAACAGACGACAAAGAGTATCGTTTCTCGGGCGAGGGAAAAGTTTCGGTTAATTTTAATCAATAAAAATCCACGAAATAAATTTGCAAATAAGTTGCCGGCCACGGGCAGGGAGAGCGGATGGTGCAAATGAAATTGGGAGGAGCTGTTTGTGAATGGAATATAAATTGGCCGATTATATCTAGTATTGTGGATTAATTTGACGACGGTGGCCACTTTATTTCGCAGGAGAATTGTGAGGATCACGTTAATTGGATAAGATGCCGCGGCAATTAAATAACATGAAGCTATGTGTGCTTTAATTGACTCGATGACCTGCGAGATTGTGTGAACTAATGAAAATAAGGAGCTCGCAATGGATTATAGAAAATTGATGGAAATCGCGTCGTATAGCAGGATTCAAATTGGAGTAAGTATGGAGGTAGAGCTTGTGTCCGGAATTGCTGGAAAACTACCAAATGCAATTTAATGCGGAGAATTGGCTTTAATTGGGTTCGTCCACGTTTTGTTGGTTAATTTTCAGCTGGCTAATTTGGATCAAATTATTTTCAAATTAGCGAAGAAAAACGTTATGTAACTTTAACGTGAGTTATTTGAGTGATATCCCAAACTGTGTAAATTCAACGTTTACCAAAGTAACTCCAACGAATATCATGTTGAGACAACATAATATTCTTCGTAATTTCAAATCAGGTAAAATATGTTTAGCACTTGAAACATAACTAAAGTATTGAAAAAGAATGTTTACAAAAATTATACTAAAGTGACACAAGATTTTGTTTTGCGCATCATCCTAGCAGTCTGACGTCACACACTGAAAGGATACCGACTCCAAAACAGAGCAATCGCCTTTGATACTCTATTCGCGGCAGACCTGTTTTATAGCATCTACGAGAAAACACGACAACGCGAACGCGTGGTGTCGAATAACCGTGCTAAACATTCCAATCCTTTTTTCTTCTCGAGCGAAATCCGGTCGACCCGTTTGAGCGTCGCGGGAGTTTTAATTGACGACTCCCGTCAAAATCAGGAGTGCACGCGTAACGGTGAAAAAGGTCGCAAACGAGAAAGTGTTATTCAATGAGCCCCGCGTCGTTGTTTTGTCGAGCTTATTTACTTTTGCCGTCCGCAGGGAACGAATCGGCCGCTGTTTTGCGACTGACCTTACCGGTCAATTATCTTGTAGGATTTTAAAATAAACACTCGTTAACGGTACTTAAAACGAGACCCCCGCGTTTGATTTCATTACGCGGCCGCTCTCGTCCTACGTAAACACGGACATTGTCCTTTCGAGATGGACTACCGACAGATCGGAAGATCCGCCACGGGAAAGAACGCCCGAGCGCCCATTGGCTTTTATTACTTGCGAATTACCGCGGGACCCTTTTCGCCGAGCGCGGGATAATCAAATTAGAGCGGGCTTTGGCACAAGGATTGAATAATTCGACAACGGTCATACTTCGGGCCGCGCACTCGGAGAAATTTAAACAGCCGCGGTTTAAGTGGATTCATAAAGTTGTAGCCTTTGTCGTTGCGAGGAAAAACAAGGTGGAATTTCAAATTCGGCGGAAAGTAAAATAAAATAATATGTGGATTATTAAGGATTTTCGTAATAAAGTTTAGGTCACTGGCGGAGGGGAGTTTATTTGTGTTTTATCGTATAAGTAGAGAAATTCAACAAAATTTTGACGTATAGTCAGAGTTGTTATACCAGTCGATGTAAATTTAACATTTATTTAGGTAATTTGGAAATAAATCATTTTAAAGCTGTAGGGTGCTTTTATTAGTATGTAAATATATACACGTTATTTTAGAGATTATTTTTCAAGTTACTAATGAGTTGAAAATTATTGTGTTTTCTTATATTTATAATTCTAAATTGTCAGAATTAATGACAAAGTTTTAAAATTAAAATGTAAGACATCCAGGTTTTTTACATGTTTTCCTGATAATTATAAGATTAATTATATTTTATATTAATTTTCAATTAATTTTTTCGCTCATATTAATAATTAAACTTGAATCGGAATGCATGTAAAAGCGAATGTAAAAAGGCATTTAGAATTTGCATAAACATTTTGTACAATTTTCACAATAAAAAAAAATCATTAGAATTTCGAAGCGGAAAGGAAGGAACTTTAGTGCGTAACAAACTTGTAAAACTCGTAACATTAACATCATGACCCTTCAGTTACTGCTGGCAAGAGGAAGTGAATATATTTTACAATTTTTTCAATTTTTTTTTTTCTTTTTTTTTCAAAACAACGTAAAAAGTTACACGCTGGACTCTCAATTACACGAACACATTTTGACCGCGACTGTAATTTATCTGACAAGTATGGTTTAATTAATTTTAACCGTTAAATTTAATGATCAGTAAGGCATTAAAATAGTTAAAGAAAAAGTTAAAACAATTATTTGATCAAATTTTCATAATTCATTTGAAACTTGTATTTCAATTGTTTTAATCATTTACGGCAAAAACTTACATCTTGAATCATAGTAACATTTTAACATATAATTAAACATTATCATGTGGTATTTAACATCAACATAAAGGACGTCAAATAAAGGTATCTATCACTTATTTTTGCGATTATAACTTTCTAAGTTTTTATAATTAAATAAAATCACAATCCGTTATTTTAATAAGTGCTAACTTCGAGTACATGTTCCAATACCTTTCAAGCAAATTTCAAACATGCAACTTTAGATAAATGACTGAAGATAAACGACATCGTCAATCGATAATCATCCGCGCGTTGATTTTGCTTATCCGTCGGAAATGGTCGATTTTTTGTTTCCTTTTTTTTGTAGTTTTTTTAAAACTTGCTCCACACGTAACACCGTACTTCTCGGATACCTTGTATCGCATCCGCGTAAACTTTCGGAATAGTCGCCCGGTACTTTCCTCTATCTCGCGCTAACATTTTTCGAACGACTTTATAAAAGTTCGCGGATCGGATCGTTAATTGGTCTAGCAATATTTTCGCATTCGAGATTCGATATTGGCTGAGCTGATTAGAACACGCGTGTCACGTGAATTACAAGCGGCGCCTATAAACCGGCTAGCGACATGTCTATGATTTTCCAAGCGAAATTAAACGTTTGTAATCTCGTGAGAAGTTGTCGCCAACAATTTGTTCTAAATTGGTAGTGGGAAATGGCAGTGGTTTTTGGCGCGACGCAAAATACGATGGAAAAATGTATGCACGCACACAAAGATATTTTATATTATATTTTGATGAAACAAGAAAAAAAGGTAAAAATATATAATGGTTTTTCAGTATTGGACTTTCTCTCTAATAAGAAGCTGATGTTAAGAAAATAGATATGTCAAAGCTGGAGTATTGGCGGCAATACGTTTCAACCGGAAGAGACATTCTTGACGGAAATTGTTGAAAGTAAGAGAAAAAAAAATAATAATGAACGCTCTGCGTATCTCTCGAGATCTAATTTATTACGAATAGAAAGTTATTGGTGACATTTTGTGGGACGTTGCGTATTACCGAGGCGACATGAATGGCGCGAAATTTTGAATTGTTCTGAATTTCATGACAAGTCGGATTTCTAATGAGATCGTTGCGGTATGAATTTATTTCAATGTGCTTCGTTGCTTATATTAATGTAAAAGGAAACAAAGTTGCTGTAATGAAATTGTAACACTTACTACATTTATTTTGTTATTATTTTTTTTTCTTCTTCGTAAAAAGACGAAATTTAAAGCCGAATGATTTGGTGATCAAACGTAAATACTTCATGTTTTAATAGTTTTATTGTGACATGAAATTTTCGAATTCAATTAAGCAGTTTTTCGATCGTACTATTTTAACTGCTCTATAAATTGTTGCCGTTGTGAAAGTGCAAAGTTTCATATTCATAGCATCCATAAAGCTCGATAGATTAACTGATGCAAATTTTACTTGTTATAATACTTAAGATCAAGATTAATGAACGGGCTTTCTTACTGCTACAGCAAGTGAAATTGAATGACCTCGCAATCGATATAAAAATTACATGTCATTATTATCAAAATTTATTACTTTAGCTTTTTGTTGTTGAAATTGACGCGTTGCAATAAATATACGAAGACATAAATATTTATCAGTAATCACTCAAGTTGTCAAATCGTATTTACATTTCAATACTTTTAGATTAAAATGGACGAATAAATGATTTATTAAATTGTTAAAAATATATACGAACACTTTTTACAAATTTGAAATGGTAAATTGTAAATTCTTTTAGTAAAAATTGGATTTTAAAAAGTAACATCATTTACGCTGATCTACGAATTCAAACTTAATTGAATTGCTAATCAACTCGACTATGCATTTTTGTAATAATCATTACAAATGTGAGCAAAGTAAAAAAAAAGTTACATATTTTACTTTTGAAATTCACTGAAATTAGAAACTCCAAAAATCAGATCCGTATTAATGGATCAGCCTCGAGTAAAATTTTATTTTCTTCTTTTATATATTTTATAAAACATTAAGAAAAAAAACTTATCACAACTATAGGAAGAAAAAAACTGTAAAAACAGTTTGATACCGTTAGTTTTCGGTAAGTGACACCAACGCTCAATAAACTTTCGTTTACGTCCACATTACAATGCTATCAATAATAATTCTCAAACTCAGGGCGGTGGACTTTTCTTTCAATTAACAACCTCGCATTTCACCAATCGCTATCTAAAACAGTCAGGCCGTTTTCCAATCAACTCGGCACAAAGGGACCGCGATTCCGGCGCAATAATGTAACATAATTAAAGTAAAATTTGTCAGCCGTCAAGAAAGTGCAATCTCGCCGAGTGTCATTTTTCATTAGTCGCGTGCGATACAGTTGTACTC
>JABFOV010004397.1:0-14015 GCA_022817685.1 Aradophagus sp. ZL-2020 | reverse complement strand
TAGTCATACGCATAGAGCTGCCTGTTGCCTGTGCTGTGGTTATCATATGTGTCAGCATCGGATTTTGATGTGAGTTATCTTGGTCTTTGATTTATTATGTCCTGTTTGGTTTTTTTTTTTTTTTTTTTTTTTTTTTTTTTTTTTTTTTTTATTTTTCTTTTTTTTTTTTTTTTTTTTTTTTTTTTTTTTTTTTTTTTTTTTTTTTTTTTTTTTTTTTTTTTTTTTTTTTTTTATGTTACCAACATTTTGCATCTGCTTGACCTGTTATCTTAAAGTATGCAGTATTTCTACTTTCAATACATCTTTTCAATGAATTATTAAAATAATTTTAAATGGGACAATTAAGATGTCTAGAGACGTGAACAAATTAATGTTTAGAAAAGGAAATTGTGACATCGATGAATTAATTAGGACCACATCTCAAAAATATCAATAATGTTCAGTAAGGATAAAAATCCCCATTTTTTTCACAGATATCAACAAATGAATTTTTTTTATTTAAAAGAAATAATAACGTTTATTTTACATTTACATTTCAGGTCATTTATTCTCTTATTTCTACGATGTCTTTTAAGATTTATTCCAAGTGATATTTAGAACGTAGGGAAAAAAAATACTTCAAATTTACATATGAATACTACGGAAGCTTTTTTCACCAACTTCTTTACTACGGCAGATTATAATCGAATTTGAACGTCGAGCTTTAAATAACGTTGCGGAATATGGGCGAGTTCTTTGAATGCATCATTTTCCGGCCATCGAATTAGTGAAATTAACATTCAGAGTTGCATATTGAAACGATGCGTCGGTTATGAAATTCGATTAATTATTTCTTCTTAATTATTAATACACTTTCAACTGCAGTTAAGCGACGGTGACACGTTCGCGGGTTTGAATTTTACGAGTCAGTTTCGATAACGCCGCTCGGATAACTCGTCCTAATTAACTAAATCCGTTTTTTTCCGCGTGCAATTTTGTTCGAAAGTTGCCAAATTTTCCACCTCGCAAATGGCAAACTTAATAAAAGCAGTGAATGCGAAATCTCGTGATTTCTGGTTCAATTAATCAAAAGTGTTCTCTTAATAGTCATTTCAATGCCAATAAATCGCGGAGCAAAGTTCAACGACGATTTCCTTTTTTTTCTTTTTATATTTTTCTCCCTTTTTATTTCCCACCTTCCTCAGTTCGAAAGTCACGTCAATCGTTGTGAATTAAGTGGCATTTGTTGTTGAGTCGAAGAGAATATATGGCTGTTTGATTATAGTTCGAAAAATAATCGATGAACGTTTCGGGCATTACTTTTTTAAACAACAGTCATAAATAAAAGATCGACAAAGACGCGAGGCTATGAAAGCACGGCAATGAACGTTTCACGATCTCGTCACAAATCCTCATGGTTTAATATGAAAAGTTTTATCGGCGATAACAATTTCTTCTGCAATAAAAACAGCGCCCCCACCTCTCTGCTAGTTTTATTTGCTTTTATTTTCAAGTCGACAAAATATTGAGCACTTTGCTAAAAGGTTTATGGCGAAATGACGCGCGACTCAAGATTTTACACGTTAGATATTAAGGGTCGAAAATTATCGACAATGTATGCTTTGGAAAGTCGTTGGATTCATTTTTTTTAGTGAAAACGCGTGTCACGCTAGAAATCCAGTCGGCATGAAATTTAGAAAAGTAGAAATTGTACGGACATTGAAAATTGTGAGGGACACGATAGTATGTATATTATGTTTTTTATTACTTATCCATCCCTATATTTATAATTATAATTATTTCATCTTTAATTCATACACACATAAACAAATATGAAAGTAAAAGTGATAGAAAATAACTAGCTAATTGGTAAAGTCAGTATTTTTCTGCCGAGAATCAATGACTAAAATTTGCTGGTATCAATATAATAAAATAGAAAAGATTTAAGTTTCCGAATTTGAATCTTTATAACTTATTGTGTAACAATTTGTATGCAGTCAAACATTTCACACACGTTTTATAACTTAATTTCAAGAATTCTATGCAGTTCGATCTCCCGCGCAGCAGATTATTTTTACGGCAGCAGATTTTGAGCATTGATTCTTGGTTGATAACCGATGATTTTACCAGTCTGTTGGATAATTTCTGGTGACCATTTTCTGCCTTTTACACTCTCATTTTAGAATACGTTTAATTGAAAATTCGTATAAAATAATCTTCTTATCTACGCATATGCATCGAGATCATAGAGTCAATACAGTTAAATTTCAAAAGCTAGAATCTGTCACTAATAAAATGAGGCAGTAACAATTCATACACAAAATTTGTGAAATCACTTGATGTCTATAAAATACGTAATGAGTAAAAAAATTAATTGAATCAAGCAAAAATGTATTCACCTTTTCACAAAATTGTTAAAGGTCAGTTGAAACGTTGAGCTTACCGTAGATAAATTCAATTCTTATTGTAACTTGTTATAATTATACATTTCAAAGACAGCGGTGAAAAATTTCGCGTAACTTCGCTATCCAACTCATGAACAATGACGTGTTTGCTTTCTTTGTGACAGAAATTTTCAACTTTTTTTTTTCATTGCATTATGATGGATCCATTGTTATAATTAACATCTTCATCCGATTTGTATTTGAATGTTCTCGTTACGTTGTCGATTTCGTTAAATTTCCATCGAGAATTCGAGAGTGTGAAAGAAAAACATCAAGTACAAGATATCAAATTGTCCGTTGAAAAATGCTTCCGACTTTCGAGGTTTTTATACTTTACAACCGAACACAAGACTTTTCCACCCTTTTCCCGTTCTTTATTTTATTTTACCGTTGAGAAGTTTATGCGGAAACATCGTTCAAATTATAGAAACGATATTCAGATGATAATAAAAAAAGCATTTTGCTTATTTCAGTTGTTTCAATTAATCCTAAATGCTTTACTCGTTTAATTGAATTATTATAAAATCAATTAACTTAGACAATTCAAATAATAAAAATTTATTTTTTATCTTCGACAGTAAAAAAAAGAAAAAGATAGTAAAAAGTTTGAACATTACTGGCAGAAAGCAGAAACCTGTTAAAATTGACTGATTAATATTAATGCAGGTTTGAATATTGAAAATGTGCTCTTTCACGCATGATAAGCAAAGTTTGATTTTAGAGACCGTAAACGTTGACGAGCTGCGGAGGCGCGGTTATCAATGGAATTAATGTAACTGAATTTCCTATCGGCAAACCAGCGACGCACAGACGATAATTTGTCACGACGTGAGTTCCCATTTCCAAAGATTGCGAGCATTATTTCGTCAGCGGTGCGTAATAACACATATAAAGCCGACTCGTTCTTTCGATTTACGCGCTTATTTTGTCTCCAACGTCGTTACCGTTGATTACGATTGTTCATTACTTCGTCTTGATTTTCATTACGAAGTGAGTGCAAATCTTCTTTCAATTCACTGCAAAGTATTTTCAAACACTCTGCTCGACCTAACGCCCGTCTTCTTTTACTTCCGCTGTGGAGGAAAATTTGTAATGGGTAATCGCAAAACCTTTTACTGTCTTCTAAACTTAATTCCACGTTTACGAACACAATAAGCGAAATAATTTCATTCACGCCACTTTACAGCTCTCGCATAATCCTTCCATTAATGTCGAAGACCGCTTAATCCATACTCTAATATATTGTAACATTTTTTTTCTTTTTTTAACAAATCGATTCCATTTAATCCCCGAGAAACTTGAATTTCGATTTTAAAAAGGTCTCAAACAATATACATTGGCGTTTCATTTTCAGTAAGTTAAAAAACTGTCAAGTGCTTCGTATGTAATAAACGTAAATATATATAATCTAGAATTAAAGTTGACACAGGTGATATTTCGTGCGTGTTCGATGATAATTTGATTGCGAGACAAATATCACCCAAATGTTAACTAATATTATTTTCGCATAGGTCATCCGTATAAATAATGTTTTGTGTAGTATATTTCAAAAATTTTGACTTATCATGAATCGTAGGAATGGGATGGGTAATAAAGTGAAACTTTCTGCCCCATGGCGGTAAAGATTTCCAAGAGCATACCCCTAGAATGAGCAGCAGGCACTTTCACTTTTTGTCCACTGTTAGGTTGCGTAAAATAATTTTCTCTTTACACTTTACTTTTATGTTCGATGTACGAGGACCATCTTGTTTTATCAGTAATATAAAACTTGCGAATAAATGGAGCATGAAAGCAATGTGGTTGTGCGTCATAAGATATCGCGCTACAAATGCCAATAGAAATTTCGTCGATGTATTTAGGACGACGGCAGTACAAACACAGTTGTATGCATAGACGAACACACGTGCAACTCCCCGATTTTCATAAACCTTTTCGGTAGCACGCGGCACTCCGTATTTGCCGAATACATGCAAATACTCGTGCTCGCATCAGCCCACTTTCGCGTTCGAGTTTGTTGTATGGATTTTAAATTTCACTTGGCGCCGAATTTGCCTTTTTCCTGCCCCGAATTCAACTTTCTCGTGATTCAAGCATGCCCCCTCCCCCTCTCCTTCTTACCCTTTCAAATGACAATTTCGACTGTACAATTTTTTACATGCAATAAGGAGGCGTCGAAATCATTCGCTGCAAGTCTAGTTTCAAGGGATTTTGATTTCACGGGAAAAGAGTCGACGTTTTGTCAGACCGAGGGTTTTGATTGGACGCGTTCGCGAGCCTGATTGAAATCATCGAATAAACAATGCGATTACGATGAATCCGCGTTGTCGAGAGTTTCTTGCCGAGCCTCTCAAAGTTATTATCCAAAATTATTACGGCAATCAAAAGTTTTTGATAAAGTTGGCCGTGCTTATAAAAATGTTAATTACCTTAGCATATTAATTTCATCTTAAACAAATTGTTTTTAATTATTTGTTGGTTCTTAGAAACACAAATTGAAGGTGAAGGGGAGCAAGTATGTTAATTAATCATGCTACACGGAGAGAAACACATTTAAAGTTGTTTGATGAAATGAGTTGAATTGCACTATGATTTCATTTTGATCGTGTTGCGTACTTGTACATATGTACGAAATACATTATATGTCAAATACGAAAAACAAGTAAGTCAAAATAGGAATCCGAACATTGTATTATTATTATTATTATTATTATTATTATTATTTTAAATGATATATATTGAGAGTTTGGTATTGGTTTATATTGATGCGAAATAGTAGGTTGATTTACTTTAAATTTTCACGATGAAACATATGAAAAATATTTCAATGACATCTGAAAAAACTTGTCGTTTATAATTTAATATCACATTACTCTTCCAAGACCGTAATATTCGCGAGGTAATAGAGCTTGCATTTTCGATCTTTTACGTCCATAAAAACAGTTCCTCCAGGTCTTCGCTAATGTCGCGAGAAATTACATCGTTAGAAAAATAGAGGAGTTGCCGCGCGTCATATGTCACAGGATCGGCCAGATAATAATGCCATCCGTGCAATTACGCCCGGTCTGTGATTAGAAAAAAGGAAAAATCCAATTCGCCGTGTTTGCCTTAATTGACTACCACATTTTTAACCTACTTATCTATACTTTTGAATTACCTTCAAAATGATGTATCCTTAAACCTTTTTGTAGTTTGAATTCATTTTGCGCTATAACTTTGAATAATATAGTTATTTTTTCTATTCTGTTGTTATTTTACGTTGGATTGAAAGCCAGATTTTCGCAATTACCGACTGGCAATTGAGATGGTTTGGGTTTGACTCAGTGTCAACACATGCGGCATTTTTTCATCAAACGTCGAACAGAATATGAATGGCATCAGCGAATTCCGCAAAAATTTACAGACAATGGTGCGAAAGATATTATTTCGTTCAATATTTTTATTATTTTCGACATTTAAATCGACCGTAAAATAACAACAGATTTGAAAAGTAACAAATTAATCACATCATATTGAATTTACGAAATTATATATGACAGTAGTGAATTTTATTACACTAGGTACACAATGCGTCTCTTCTACATAGCTTTACCATATATTGTATTGTTCATAACTTTGTCCGATTTGAAATCGAATGAGAAAACTTTACATTCTTCCATTGAATTGCAAAAATAAGTCACTTCTTCCGTTCGAAGAGTATTTATTTTCAGCAAATGTCAAGCCGATATAGAGCAATTAAAAGCAGGCGCGAATTTGCGCCAGACACGTTATTTACTACGTGGCATAATTTCGCGATCTATTTACGTGTCAATCCGGCCATTATTGTTGCAGCTATGCGCCTAATTACGGGGCACAGAATACGCTCAGATAGACAGAAGGTTAATGACTTTGGCATGCATTTTAACGGCGTGGATACTAACCACGTGTAACCTGACAACTGCCATAATCATAGCAGGGCCAAATTCGAGACCACCTACGTCATAGTCGAACGATTTTAGCTGGACGTGCCCGGCATATTTCACATTGCTGCAATGCGACCGATTTAATTATGATCTTTAATTTGCGCTAACGTTTTAACCTCTTCTTTCATCCGTTTTACTTGATTTCTTTTTTATTTTTCATTTGTACAAAATAGTTATATAAATCATGATTATTTATAATTTCATTGAGAAAGCGATAATATTTACCATTTCGCTTGTCAAGTTTACTACTCGTTCGTAATTTTAATCGTCGGAATTATTTTAATCGGAGTTAAGTAGAAATTTGTAGAGATTATAAGATTTATAAATTTTGAAATTCTTTCCTGTACAGATTTGCGGTAGGATCTCATTTTACAGATTTGTCAAACTTCTTTTATAAAGGATATAATTAAAAGACTTCAATTGATGTTTCTTCACAAGTGCGTTTCGGAAAATCACCTTTTTGAAATCAAACGACAATCAGAGTCATCAATCATTCAGGAAAAGCGCGTTTCAATATTGATAACCTGTTTATAAATAACGATACAGATTACGTGATGCACTTTGATCAACAAAACAACTGGCATTATAATCAACCGCGTGTTCATACAATACGATGGAAACATATCGGAAAACTGGATATTACGCCAAGACATTTGGCGTGATTCATGCAACTAACGGGATACTAAATGGCGAATGTCAGAGGAATTAGACACAAGCAGAGGGCTGGTCTGAACTGGATGCTAATCAGAACGCGCCGATGGGTGACTGATTTCTATCAGAAAAGCTCTCCGCTTGTTAACGCCAATTTTCGCAATTAGTTTCTATCGCTTCCAAGTTACAGCACATTGCCGGTTTGCCTATAAATTTGACGTCGACAACATCACCATGAATAAGCTCACTTCGGAGAAATCAAAACGGTCGTGCATATCATTAACGAATTCGTCAGTAATGTGGATGCAAAAAGTCAATTGGTCGAAAAAGTTAGTATGTGAAATTGAAAACGTTGGGAATTGCAACATATCGTGGTAATAAAATTGTTGAAAGGGTAAAAAAATTGTTATAGTGCCACCAATGATTTTGAACTTTTCAACTCCGAAACTTTGTTTCTAACGGTAAAAAATAGTTTTCAGTGTTTATTGTTTTATTTCTCTTGCACATCGAGGAAACATGTATTTTTTTTTATACTTTTTACATTCGAATATTTATAAAATACAAAGTTAGTTTTTATTCACTGATTTTCATTTTTATAAATTACAGTGAATGATGAAAATGTTTTTATTTAAACTATACTACAACTTTCGAAATCAGAATTTTGAGTTTCACTAATTTACTTTAGACTTGACGATAATTTAGGTGGTAATTCTTATGAGTAGTCATTCAAATAAGAGAGGGATAAAATATTTTGCATTATTATCAAACAAGAAATTCCCTTTAATAAGTTCTGTTATATTAATTGAATTCTAACCAACAAAGTATCCATAATTTCTGTTCGTTATTGTAACACAAGTAAATTATAATTCAATACTTGTTGATTATGGTGTTCAATTAAGTTTAATTAACTTGTAGATTGAATTTAACTTCAACAAGCGGCAAGGTGTGACAACTGGGCCACGTATCAATGTCATTAGGAAATGAGACGTGACCAATGAACTATTAGTGATCGTCAATACGACTGTAGACATTGAGTAATCCGACGCGTGAATTTGATGAACGATCACTTGCCGTTGCTGACGGTCAGGCACCGTCATTTGATAATTAAATAAGGCCGGTAAGGCAATTGGATACACTCTTGTTTGCTAATCTACTGCGACAAATGGTTAATTGTGATTAATTTATTTATTTAGCCAACTAATCACGGCTTAATTGAAATTAGATGTAAACTTAATCAAAGTTCGATTTGTAGAGAATATACTCAACTCATCTGCAAATATGAAATTAAATAAAATGAATATTTAGTTGGCAATAATATTCGCGAAACATTAATGTGAAAACGAAAATTGTGTGGTGTAAATCACACAATTTTCGTGTGAACTACTTACTCCATACTTAGCGATACATGATTATGTGTAAGATATATCTTACATATATCTTACGCATTGTGTAAAACATATCTTATAATTATCAAAAAATTCTGTTATGAGTTTTGTGACAACAGAGACCATGAAAATATGTACTTACTTTTTGAGTTTCATAAACAGGTACACAGGTATGCAGAAGTGATATCGAGGGTTAATAAAATGTATTTAAAGATCGGTTAATATTGATAATGTTTAGTTGTTATTTATACATTTCCTTTTAATGACGCAATTATACTGTAGATTAACTAGTCCTGGCATGTAAATGAAAGAAAAGACCTTTATTTTTTAGTATTTTATTTCTGAAATACTTAAAAAGTTTTAATTAACAATTGAGAAGGAAAAGTAAAGTTATTAGGTATATTATTTTAGGTTTTAATTAAAAATGAAAACAAGTGTAATTAGTTTGATAAAAAGTATTAGTACGTAGACTCAATCTTGAAAAAAATCTCATTCTACATTGTTTATAGAACTAATTACTTCGAAGGTAATGATTTAATATTTGAAAAGATTTTTGGGTTGAAATTTTTGGAATTTCTTTCGATGAATCCGGCTACTTTAACAAAAATGGGACGCAACAAATTGAACGGAGATAATGGAAGAGAAAATGTATCTGATTTAACGTACAGTGGAATGCTTCCAATCAATTGACTTATTTCATGTTCATCTTTACCGGAGTATAGAAACATTTTAATCGATTTAATGAAACCAGAGAGTGAAAAATCATCGTATTCTTTGTCACTTGCAATTTAATTTCTTCGGTGTTCTCGGAACAACTCTTCGCAGCACGGCTTGCCGACAATTTCGGTGCGTCCCTAAGACATCTCATGTTGTTTATTTGTGGCCACTTGCTTGTCTCAGCCAGACCAATTGCGGCTACAACTTACTTACCACATTTCCATTCCCCGAATGTTTGCTCTATTTCAATTTCTCCATACATAACGTAATTGTTACATGCCGACCATCACTTGACCAGCATTTTTTCGTTCTTCAATTAAATTCCTTTCAAAGTTTTTCTTTCGTATACTGAGGGAAATGTGATGTTAAAATATACATGAGCGTGAAGTTTGTTACATGGTGGAGAAGTAAAAGGATACAATAAAATAAAAAAAAAATAAATAAAAGTAAGCAAATACATTTTGACAAAGTTGGCCAATTGAGCCTAAGTTACCATTTTTTTTTTTTTTTTTTTGTAAAACGAAGATTGAAGGATAGAAATTATCAAATACTATGTTTCTACCTGATAATTACACGTGTTTCAGGTTAAAAGCAATTTTATTTTACTATTGATAGTAGCCTAAATTAATAATTGCAGATCACATGAATTTTGTAATAGAATTAGTAATCAATTAATTTTAATAATGCAAAGTTTTTTTTTTTAAACATAAAATAAAAGAATTTTACGTTCTAAATTTGATGTAAATTTGTATTTTTATCTTTTACAGAAATCGGCCTCGCGTTCCAGGTAACTTGAGATTCCATACATCGACGTATGGATCACGACGCCAATCAACAACTGTGAGTAGATAATCTATTTTTACCATTTTGATATTTAATTTAATTTCTTTTGCCTTTAAAAACTATTAGTTCAAAAGTCAATCTAAAATGTTCATATTCTACTTTTTTTTTCTACAAGGAATATGAGCTCAGAAATAAGTCAGTTTATTATGAGTTGATTATTCTTATAAATAGTGGATTAATTTTATAATAAGAAAATCCACTTATCACAAACATAATTCACTCGTTGTAAACTGGAATTTTTTTCACTTTTATATGAGTAAAATTCGATTTCTTATTAAAAATTGTTGCAATGCCGATAATCTTAAATGAATTAATTCACATGAATCAAAGCTATTTTCACCAAATTAAATGTTTATACTTACTAATAAAAGTAACAAATCTCAGAATCCCAGCCATGAGTGTGGAACAACGTGTTTCAATACGGTAAAACCGAGTGAAAACATCATTTCTGGGAAATTTGGTGTTTCTCTAAGAATTCTCTAGAATGAATACGATGCGAATGCTGAAGAATTTTTTCCCCCGTAAAAAGATAAAGCAACGTAAAATTATAATAAACGTGTGTGCGCGCTTGCTTTTCTAAACACTCCACGTAAATAATCCACGAATTGCGGAGTTAGATTTACATAAAATTTACGTTAAATCATATATATGAAGCGCTACATGAAATTTACATAAACTTTACATAATGCAGGATCGTTAAAGCGGCATCGTTAATGATCGCACGCGACTATTATGTCGCCCCATAAAATGTTATATTAATTTTATACGAATATTGTAATTTACAATCAGCGTGATTTCGCTTTTGCACCTGTACCTTTTGGCGCGATGTTTCGTATTAAGAATACGCACGTCGCTCACGACATGTAAATCCAATTTTTATACTTTAAAGTTAAGCCGCACGTTAATATTCTTCTTTTAGCATATCACTTGGCGAACGTTTTAATGAACAGCTGCATTATCAAACAATGACGCGATATCGGTATATCAATTTATATTATTCATTTGCGGCGTGGCAAAGTCTTTCGAAATTTATTCGTCATTGATTACGCGCAAATTGCGGTACACAGTCGGAAACAAAATGGACGATTATGTTGATGCAAATTAAAATTCATGAGCCGCGGACAACGGCGTCGCATAATTTACGAATTGTCGTTTAATTACTCACGATTATCCGAAAAATCGGAATGCAATATTTTCACTCCCGTCGAATGGAAATTCACTTTCGTCCGATTAATATCTTCCCTTCTTTCTCTATTTCTTCTTTTTTTTTTTTTTTTTTTTACCTCGCTTGTACTTATTATCGCTCGGAAGCCAGACGATTCACTCGTTGGGGAATTTATCCTTTTTAAAATAATTTTTGGGTGATTATCAAAGTTATACCGCACTTGAAGGAGTTTCCGGGCCGAAGCTCCGTAGTGATTACCCGGGAAATTCAGCGAAAGAGGACCCGTTATCCTCGACCCGCGGTTCATTACTTTCAAAACTCCCCCCAGTACGTGTGCTCGGTAACTGCGCCTCTTTAATTAATAACATCAAGTATACGAATCTCGCGGTTATAAGTCGAAAAGTGCATGATTTATTCACGTACACCGCCGGCTGTTTCGTCGCACGCATTATTCATTCCTAGTGCAATTTTTATGCCGCCGCGAGTAAACATAATTCATTGATTGTTTAACGAAATCATCGTGTCGTAGTTGTGATTAAGTATTTAGTAGGAGAGTTTTCGGAGCAGTGTTAGTTCTTTGATGTCACTTAGTTCTTGAGTAAAATTGTCCAATAGTTGATTAGTAATGTCCAATTTTTCAGCCAAATAAGCGTGAAATCGTTTTTTGCTGCCCGGCACGGTTATTCCATACTTACAAACCCACATGGCCATAAATATATTCTGAAAATATATTTCAATCATCATTTATCAATTTTATCATTCTTATACTTTCGGAATCAAATTTATACTTTCGGTAAAAAATACTTGTTCATCCGGAGATAATTTATTTTATTGATAGAGCTGTTGAACATTTTACAAAAAGTTCAAGAAAATGTAAAGAATTTATCAAATATATATATTAATATAAAAAGTATATAATATTTACATTATGTTCGTCCATGTGGGAAAACTCCGTCCGTTCAACAGGAAACTTTTGTCTGATTCCAAAAAGAAAAAAAAATCACACTAAAAGAACGTGCATTTTTTATAGTTCTTTATACACCTTTTTTTGATAAAATATTTTACTGAAGACACTAAACATCAAAAGAAACGACGTTTAAGCTATTCCAGAATGAATAATAAGAAACAAATTGCAAAAGATAGTTTGTCCTTTCGAATTACAAAACTCACCTGCTGGATGAAAAATAAAAGTCGACATTTAAAAGCAAACACGGCGTGTTTATCGGCGTGTTCAACGCGGGAAAAGAATTGAGTTAACTTGCAAAATTGGAGTGGGTGGGTGGGCGGTCGAAGAAGGAACTGGTAGAGTTTGAATACCAATACTCGTATATTTATATAATATTCAATATTCGATGAACATAGGAATCGCAGTTGTGTGAAGTGATCGAATGCGATTGTTCTCGCTTGCTTCGTCGCCGCATTCATTCGATTCGCACCGTGTAAATGTACATACCAACGCATTTTATTTTAACAATTTACATCAAAAGATAACATGTTTCAAAAGTAAATGCATATCGATCGCGGGTCGTTCGCTTATCGTCGCGCGGCCGTTTTCGTTTGAATAAGAATGACTCGTCTACCTATTTAAAACGTACATGTATCATAGTAACATATATAACTGGAAGCCCTAGGCTACTATAGATTTTATATGGACGATGTAATTGGGTCAGACAGCGGCAGTACAGTCTTTCGTCGGCGACGCAACTACCTCGAAGTAGAGACGGCCAGGAAGAAATTTAGGAAAACTGCAGTCACGGTCGCTGTTATCGGCTGGAATCTCACGGTCCGACTGCAGCCGTTCGTATCTGGAAATCATAATCAGATCAAACGTGTTTTTCCTTTCGAATTAGCTTGGCAATTGAATTCCGCTAGGATCCCTATCGCCACGACCGTTATAACATTTTCAGTTGAGAAATGCTAATTCAATGGCAAGGCATTTCCACGCTGAAAGGTTGCGCAATCATTGCGCAAACGTTCGACGGTATCGCGCGTGTACTTCAATTTTAAGTGCAATGCCCCTGTTAGGTTGAGACTTTGAATTTTAAGTTCCGCAATTGTTAGTTTTCGATAGCAAACAGTTTCGCCGCGTCGGAAAAAGTTTAAGCGATTGTATAATAATTTGTTGTTATTATATAATTATTCTCTTATTCTATTAAATTTTGCTTTCGTTCTGAGTTTTGATTGTTTTGAAAGTATGTTTTAGCTTTTCTGATAAGGTAGTCATTTTTATGAGATCATTTTTTTTTCTTTCTTAGTTTCAGTAATTCTTACATAATTTATAAAAGAATTGCTGAAACTTCGATTTTTATCCTTTTTTTCAACATTTCAAGAACTATCAATTATCATTTATATATTTTTATTATTATTGCAATGAAAAAATGTTATGCAATGTTAACACAATGCATAATCAGGTTTATGTGAATTCACCGTGAATACCAAGTATTTTAGACGTGTTTTAAGCGATTTAAAATCAAATATTTAAACCCATTCAGTGTTAAATGATATGGAAAACATGTGACGTGCTTTATTTTAAAAAACTTTGATTTACATTTTCTTAAACAATCTCTAAAATCTCTTCTTTCACAACAATTTCTCAAACGTTAAATCTTACGAAAAGTATGGATTTTATTTTGAAATAAATTTAAAACATACAGATTTAACAGTGAAAAGTTTAATATTGAAAACATTTGTCGATATTTCAAGTCAAAGTGTTTCAAAATAAAACATGTTATTCAATTTCCGTATCGTTTAACATGTACACGGAAAAAACTGTGGGCGTCGCGCGCGCTTTTGCGGGGGGCCTGCAGCGATCCCCCTCTACGGGACTTCGAACTTCCCGCAATGGTCGCGCATCTAGTCCACTGTGGTAGCC
>JABFOV010004396.1:0-14016 GCA_022817685.1 Aradophagus sp. ZL-2020 | reverse complement strand
TTATTTGGTCTTGAGATACATTGAAATATGTAAATTATATTGTTTTTTTTCTCGGCGAATGACGGGGAGAGGGAGGGAAGGAGTTCGTGGGGCCCGGAAAATGTTAAAAAAAAAAGATTTAATCAAATATTTTATACGTTTTTCACAAAAAAAAAAAAAAAAAAAAAAATTGTAATGCAAAAATGAACGAAAATAAAAAAAAAATCGAATCCAATATTTATTCTAAAAAGTGGACGATGACATTTTGGATGCATAATTTCAAATGGAAATGTGCTAATCACTTTATAAACGCGTTTGTACGATCAATTAGTTTCTGAAATTGCGGTTTGATGAAGTTGAAGCCGAGGACCGTTTCACTCGATTTTACTTCCCCGTGCCCCGCTTTTTAATTTCGCCCACGCCGGAGATCGAATTAAAACAAGGAGGAATGTTTAACGAGGGTCTGAAGCTTCGCGGCCGGCGTGATTCCCGCGGAAATACGTTAGCCGAATCCACGGCGTCAATAATTTTTCTTACACCTGCCAAGGGAGCGCGGATTGTAATTTCCGCGATCGAACGCAGCGACGTTTACCCGGTTAACGCGGCGCAAACGTCTCACTTCTGCCGCCGGTTTCCGGCTGCAAACCAAACTCGCCTCCGGGGATATCTTCACGGAATTAAGCGACGAAAGCGGAAGAAAGTGACAGCGAGAAGAAAAGTCATTTATCGGCGAAAATTTATATCCTGCCGGGCCGATTCAATCCCGAATACTTTGTTATCGAACAATATTCCCCTCGTTTGGCGAGCGCGCGCTTCTTCCGTTAATATTTTTCGCCGGAGGAAATCGCGGTGCCGTAAGAAATCTACGGTCGGACGGTATCAGCATACGCGGACTTTTGACACACGGAAATCCAGTTCAAATAAAGGGAGACGAACGAAAATATGGAACGTCTCGAGGAAAACAACGAAACATTTGTTAGGATTTGTTGATGTTCAAATGGCTTCCGCGTAGTTTCTCTTATTTCGAGATTTTTGCGAGCATGCGGCCCCTTATCCGGAGATTCAGAAATACGAGAAAAACAATTATATTTTGACCGAAACGTAATAAATAGGTTGCGACTCGAATATGTGATGGGTTATTTTTCTTTTCTTCTCGCATTATTATTACAATATTTCATCATTTGAGAATCTTATTTTGGCCTAGGGCATTTCAATTATTGATACACCGAGAAAACGATATCGTACAATATGGATTGTACGATTTCCAGCATGCCCATTGGTCGAAATAAATCAATCTAGCAATGTCATTGGCTGAGGTTAGCTACGATATGGTATCGTAAACAGTTTACTATATGAAATTGTCCAGTTTACGATATATGAAGTAGATATAACAGTATGGCTTTCTCAATGTAACGTTGTTGACAATTGACGGCACTTTTCTTTGTTTTCAAATATTAGTTTTCTTTCTTTCCCTTCTTTTTTTTCAACTCGAAAATAATTGACTTCACAGTATGATATACTTCAACTTCAAACTCATTCTATCTTGTTAAGTAATATATTATTTTTAACGCTAACGTCTCTTTAATAAGAGTCAACTTACTGGAATTCTAAAGTTACAGTCAAACGTAGCATGGTTAACAATCTTCGCTTCTGCGCGTAATAATTATTTTCGGTGCTGTACAATTTTATCGCGAAATGCGCTAAAATACATTACGTATTCGTATTGAAGAAAGTTTGGAAGGAAAGCGTCGTGACACGGTTACACCACAATATGAGTGATTAAAACAACGACGACTTGAGCTCATTGATGTGAAAATTTATGCCGACAACAAGACTCGCTTGGAATTTGCAGTTTCGTTTCATCTTGTTAAACTGTTTATTGTTATAAAAAAATGCAACGTGTTTTTTCTTTTTCACTTTGTGATTCCAATTATAATTAATTAGATTAACCTTACAAATGTAGAGCTACAAATAATTCAGCGGAGTTTGATTACGTCTGTTCAAAGAGTTTTATTTTTGAATTAATTTTCATGGGAATTCGCAAGTTATTGATTAAATAGCAAAATTGTTATCACGGAGCTTTTTTCTTTACACAGTTTCGATCAACGATTCGTGGAACACGTGTGCACAAAGAGCTGATTTGGAGACGAATTTGTTTCCATCTGATAAACTAAAGTCAGATTGTTAAGGGCGCGGAAACGCTGCGACGAATACTTATAAGTTCTCGCGCGCCAAGTTACCGAATTCATCGCAAATTGTATTTCCATATGTGTTACAATTTGGAGCATTGTGTTTGCAAACTAAACTTTGCCAAAGTTAACAATTCGCAAATTATTTTTCGAATATAATAATAGTAAAATTATTATACATAATTTTAAATTAAATTATAACAACAGTAATATTCTCTTTGGAAAATGAAACTATTTCAAATATGGAATAATTTTGATTTTAATTATCGGTTATTATTGTAATATATTATAGCAACATATTATCATACTGTACAATACAAATCACTATAAACAGTCACAATAAAAGTCACTTTCTGATTAGCATGCAATTTAGTATTGTGATTCTCAGGGCTGAAAACTCTGAACTCTTCTTTTTTTAACGTTATAACTTCTGTCTTCATGGATATAGCAATATTAAACGTCACTGTACATCGTGTAACAACTTTAAATTCAAATCATTAATCATTTAGCAAAATGAATTAAGATTGTTATTTCCGTAGCGATGAGTTGCTGAATCACGTTTAATAGGATAAATTTAACTGCAACCGGCTACAGTTATTGTAGAGAAAGTTTCGATAATTAGAAGCTACTTTGGAGATAATGAATTGACTGTAATTATAAATAGCGAAATTAGTTCAGTAAGAAACATTACCGTGCACTGGAGCGTGATTTCTATGAATGTGTGCTTAATAAAATGTAAACATTACACAAATGCTTTCGCGAATTTCATGAACCGCAAAATGTATAAAAGTATTTAAATATGGGGGGGGGGGGGTGATATTTTACGGAAAAATTACAATTTAAAACAGTTTTATCGAATTTTTTCCGTCCGAAATAGAAATTTTACTTTTCCGTTGTTTCGCATTTTTATATATAAAAGCCACAATTTCACAATTGTAGTCACTTTTGTTCAATGCATAATGCTATCGCAAGGATATTATTTCGTACGATAACATTTTTCCCCGTGCACTAGCCTTTTACATATTTCTGCATAACCGTATACGATTCTGCCAGCTGATTTTAATTTTAAATGTGGTATTTGTATTAATACCGTATCATATTACATTAAAGAAGACAGTATTAAGGAATTTATTTATTAAAATATGTTACATCTTGCTTAGGGAAATGCTTTGATACAAGTAAAAATGAATAGAAAAAGTTTCGTTACGCGCAACGTACAACGTTAGATAACTTTTAATGTGCGAAAAGTTTCAGACGTTTTGTGGCTGTATTCAAATGTTGAACCATTTTTAGCATCAAATGTTCTTACGAGAAATATAAATTAATTTATAGTCGTTTAAATGGTTTTTAAATGTATTTCGTACATGATTTGATAATTACTTTTCAATATTAATAAAACGCGTTGAAAGGTCAACGCGGTGAATGGAATCTTATAATTACAATGTTTTGAACCAAAGATAGAACATTTTGTAAAAAGAATGTAAAGTTACAATCCGAGTATAAACGCTAATCAATAAAATTATTGATTTCGAAAAAGAAATTTATTGATTACCGTTGATTATTTTACAATACATATAATACAATGTCACATTACTTTTTTTCCAATGTAAACTATTAAAAGAATATTCTAACGTGGCTAGATAATTAATTTTCTCGATGACAACGAGTCACAAAAGGAACTCATCGATATTTCGATAAAATCAATCGATTGTCGTTTAAATTCGTAGAAAGGCAATCGCACAAATGAATTTGAATCGGAAAGCGTAAGTGAAAGGTGAGGGCAGTTGATAATATCGAAACGATACCGGAACAATGACCCTTGGCCAAATGTTTAATGTTTGCCGTTCGATTTGATTCAATGATGTCGATCGACCCATCGAGGGTAATAATTGAAGTTGGCGATCGGCCGGGCGAATCGCCGTACATTAATTTCGCGCGAGCGTGGCCCACCTGCGTGAGAGTCGCGATGTTAAATACGCGTGTCCTGACATCTGCATCCATAGTTCGACGCTCGCATAATGCCGTCGTTCGCATGCCGATCGATACGTCGTAGTGTTTGCTCCGCCGGCCGCTATCGATTCCGCATTTACGCTGCTTAGGGCTACGTCAATTTCGTCCTCGCGAATGCGTACTAATTGTACATCGCAAACCAGGCCGATTCCTTTGCAATCGGCCTTTCCCGCATCCACGAATTGTACTGTGAACTTTGAAAATCAAGAACCACGTCGTGGTGAAGATTACCGTTGTAATAATTTTTATTGCAACTTTTTTTGGAACACAGGGAAATGTATTAACATTTCAGCAAACAAATTAAAACATTGATACGCGTGCTTAAAAATATTTATACATATTTACATATATATGAATAGAGATCAGGGAATTTTAATGCACGTTTTATCAAGTTACCACTTAAATTTTCATTGCTTGACGTCGTTAAACAATATTGCCGAATAAATGAATAAAATAAATGTCTGCGATTTAATATGCATTTGTATTTATTTAAAACGTTTACGTTTTTATTATTCGACGTTTCCGTCTGGCCAAATTTAACTGTCACAAAACAATCAATAATATCAGCCAATTTCCATGCTACGGGGTGAAATGTAATCGAAATTACGCAGTCAAAGTGACATTCTTAATTATTTCGAAATAGTAAATGACGTCATTTATTGCAACCTCGGAAATTAAAAAGTTAATAATGTTGGACGAGTAGGATTAAACGTAACGTGCGCTAATCAAAGGCCGTGTAAAATGACAAGTTTTTCACACTACGGATTGTGTGAAATTTATACAACTAAACGTGTACTACGAAAAGATACTTTTTTTTTTAACGTATTCAAACACGTAATTCAAAACATTAAGATGTTTTCAGAAATTCCTTCGACATAAATTAGTGAATCAATAATTGTGTATATTAATTTATTACACATTTATAACGACATTTAAAAACCAAAAGATAATACTTTTAATGGCATATATTATCGTACAACTTATTCGAAGGATTTTTAATAGATAAAAAGTGAAAAGGATTACCCATAAAGTTTATCTCCACAAAGGGAACTTTAACGCATGCTATTAACAAGAAAATGTATGCTGTAAAAAATAAACTTTAATTAAAGTAATAAAAAATCACTTCAAGTAAAATTATTTTCGGCCTAAGAACACGAGATAATTTTTTAACGAACTACAATTTGAAATTAGCAAACGGAAATGAACTTTAACAAAAGTGACAGTAATTTCACTACAAATTACAAGCATACTCCGAAGCCTTAAATAACAACCGTTAAATATAATAACTTTTCGAATGAACGAGTAAAAAATAATACGATAATAAACTCGAGACTTAAAAAAGTGCATAAAAATCACATTTCAATTACGGTTTTATTATTAAATCCTTCTTGGATGTAAAGTTGCATAAAAATGTAAGGAAACATCTTTGCAGTAACTCTTTCAGATTTCGACAAGAATGCGCATTAAAAAAATTTTAATCAAGCTCCAAACATCTATAAATAATAGAGTTGAAGTTTCCAACGTTCATTAATAAACGAAAATCAATAATATATAATTTAGTAACATATATGTTCATCAAAAATGAAAAGAATTATATTCTCAGACATTGAAATCTTCTAGCTTCTTCTTGTAAAATTATGCAATAAAAAAATACTATTCTTTGTACGAAGAAAAGTATATCAGATTTTATTTTCGTTTACTAATAAACGTTGGAAACTTGAAGAATATTATGAATAAAAGATTACCGGCGGCGTAATACTCGCGTAGCCGAGCAAAGTCGATTCATCGAACAAGTTTCAACGTTCGTCCCGATATTCTCAATTACGCGAAACTTATTTTTATAGTTGGCTGCGAAATAACGGTTCGCCGTGTCGCATAATTACGAAACGACAATCACTTATGTTTTTCCGCGGCAACAGTTACCCGGCATATAGCCGATCGTATTATCCACTTAACGCACGCGTTACTATCCGAATTACAGCACTCCATTTAACTATCTATAACGGCTCCAGCCGCAGCCGCTGCTTTCGTTGCGTGCATCGTTTATTGCGCTCATTTGTTTGCATCGCATTAAAGTCGCTGGAAAAATAATAAATGCATTGATGCTCGGTTATAAAAAGTGCGCTGTGTGCGTACCAACGTACACGTCTGTGTTAATACGTGCATACGATCGCACTGCAATAATAAACATTTAAGAACGTTTTCTGCCAAGACGTTTTTGCAAATTGAAAAATATCTTGTAAGTAAACAACTTCGCTGTTTTGAAAAGCAAAATATTTTACAGATAAACATTTTTCGTGTGTCTTGAAAAGTTAGTACGCGTGTAAGTATTTGTGGGTCACAAACGTCGGGCTGTAAAAAATGCACAATTGTGCGCAATACAAAAACCGAAATAAAAATGCAAAAGTTAATACGGAAAATGGCGTGCGAATATTCGGAGCCATCATAAACAGCTGTCAACGCACAATTTGTAGCCGTTTATACGACGTCCATTCGACGCGTCGTAAACTGCACGATGCAACTTTTCGGCTCTCTTTCTCGTTGCAGCGTTCTCCGAAATCGCGGCGAATTATTAACGTCATTGACCAAGTTCGTCATAATTGTTCCGCGCGTTATCCTCAGCTAAGAACCTTTTTTCTTTGTCCATTTGCGCGTGTTTGTTTTACGAAAAACCGGCACAATGGGCGAACAAAAAGTCGGCTTTAACGACAAAAGAATCATCGCGGTTGCGGAAATTAACCGAATCTCATTTTGCTGTAATATCAAGGCAACGCACAAAAGCCAAGCGCATCCCCCCTTCCCCTCGACCCCGGCGAAAGCGAATGCGACAAAAAGATAAATAAGGGAGATCGAGTATTGTGATTATTGCGCCTCGCGGAACAAGTCGAGGGTTTTAAATATGACAAAGGATCAGCGGTGATTAGAAACGTTGGCGCGTTATTTACGGCCGTTGCCTGCGAGTGTGTTTTTTCGCGGCGCCCTTTGAATACCGTAATTTCCCAAGCGATTGCTTTCCGCCGCTCGGTCGATAAGGCTTTTTGACGCGCGACGACAATCGCCGGGATATAAGTAGTTTTGCTGCAAGCGCGTTTCTCCGACATATTTTTCTGAATAATTATTTTTGATAATCGTTTCAATCGCGCGTCGGTATTAATTTAACGTTGTCGATGGTAAAAGTCGTGATAAAAGAAACGTAGGATAAAGATGCGCAGGAAGTTTGCAACGTTTCTTTGCAACGAATTCCAAGTTATATAAATTTTCAATCAAAAAAGATATGCTTCCAACGAAAAAAGTAAACGAAAAAATTAAGTGTTTTATTTTATATCGCGTAGATGTAAATTTAAGTTTTGATTTTGATTGTCGATGGACGAAATGATATTTTATTAAAAATTCGTTGCAAATAAACGTTGCAAACTTCTTGCACATGGAAAAAGCGAACACTTTTTATGTGATATTAGTTCGATTAAATTGTACTTGGGTAAAAGAGAAACGTAGAAATGAACGTATATTTGCAAAAGTATTTTTTCAACTTTTAAAAATCAACTTTTAAATTCACCTTGTTTAAATTTTAGTTAAACAATTAATACATTTTGATTAATTATTCTATAAATCTTACATCGACCCTATCGAATGCTGAACTTTTATTTCATAACATTCGCGACTCGTACGAAGCCGTCTCTTACGAGACGTCTCTTACGAGACGTCTAATTTAATGTTAAATTTCGTTACCTACACACTCTCGACTCATTCGTACGTGTCCTCTTACTGCCGCCATCTGCACACCGACTACGTTTACGAGCCATATAACCGGCGTAAAAATTATTGTTCAACTTGAATTCGGGATAAGTTTGGATCAAGTTTCGCGATTGCTGTAAGAATTCGGCCCGACTTTGGTCCAAAAGTAATTTCCGCGTAAAAATATTAGCATGAATTTCAGCGTAATCGGAAAGACGAGCATGAATCGTCAGGCAGGAACTGGCTCTTAATTGCCTTTTTTAAATAACACGCGTAATTGCGACAGTCAAGTATCCTGAAAGTTTACGTGCAATTTATTTGCATTTTCGTGGTCGGAGAATACACCATTGTTCGGTATTCACTGAGAAAAAGACGTCAGTATCAGACTATAAATACTACAATTGATAGCCCGAAGGTATAATAAAAAGAGGCTTAATCATTAGAAATAATCAATCACAATTATTTTTACAACTATCACAATTACACCAAAAGTAACTGTCTCTAATACACGTTTTTTCTCTCTCACACACACAGTCACAGACAGTGTTTCTAACTGTAAGAATTTTTCTTCCCCCTCCATAACGTGGATTTCCCATCTCTAACATGAAATTATAGAAAAAACACTTCGAAAATATGTAATTATTCTTGTACAATTGTTCTGTCTTTTATATTTATTATATATATAAAAATTATACCGATTTTATTTGTTTATAAATATATATGGAGCGTTATGGAGGGGGAAGAAAAATCCTCACAGTTAGAAACACTGGTCACAGAAATGCGTGCGCACGACCACGTGACCTTAGCAAATGAACATATATTTATGCGCGAATCTACGAAATACATCGCAAACGCGCGTTATCTCCAACGTGGGTTACATCGGTCGCCAAACAATGGCAGAAGAAAACGCGAAAGCGGAATAAAAAGGCGGGATTACGAGCGGCCGGAAGCTCGCGCGGCAATGAAAGGCGATTACTTTTTCCCGCCGCAGTTTGCATAGACCATTCGCATAAACAGCCGCGTCTATGCATATTCCGCATCGGCGCGACTTCCGCTACGCAAGTCTCGCCTCTCGATACACCCCTTTCAGCCGAGTAATTATCTTTAATGAATATTGGCACGCTTGTTCGCCACTGCGAGACTTGGTCGATTATACGCGAATTTGTTTACAGCCCATCTCGGCCTGGCTTCCTCGCCTAATAATCTTGTTTCACGCTGCCTTTTACTCCGGCTATCGATTCCGCCCCGAGATTGCTCGCGCCGCGTAATCGACCATTCGCCTAAATTGAACGACCTTTATGGCCGTGAGCTCGGTCAAGATCGGACGGAGTGTTTTTTCCTCCCCGCTAATCCGACTCGGCGTCTCGGAAACGAAGCTTCGGATGCGCGCTTTGCATACGTTCAACGTGGGATTTAATTAAACAATGCATAAACTGGTGTAATCGTCGCATGGTTTTTCAACAATGTTTTTGTGATAAATAAGTTAACCGCGAACGAACTTAGTTTATTGTTTACGTGCCATTTTTCATAACAAAGAATTGGATTGTCTTGAATAAATGAATTTCATAAATTATGTTACCCGAGATTATTCGGCACTCGTTCGTATGAAGCAATAGTCGAAATTACGCGTAATGAAGAAATCGAACAGGGGTTGAGGGGTTCGACGATAAATCTTTCGTATCAATATAAGCAGACGAGGAAAAAGAGACGAGCAAGATAATACAGTTAACGTGGAAAATCGAAGTATCTTTTATTCATCTGAATAGATTTCAAGACGAAAATTCGCTCGGAGTTAAAACATTTTATTCTTTCTTTTTTCTCTACATTTTATTTTCATTTACAAACGGAAAATGTGCAGTATTTGAAGATACACCAAATTTACTGATTGCAAGTAGACTATTCTAGCGGTCAAATTTTGGAATACAATTAAAAACCTTTCATTGATTATTACTTGAGTAAAAATTTACAAATCACTTGCCTATTTGTCAGAAATGATTTGAAAATATTATTCTTGTCGAAAATGGATTATTGTCGCGGCAAGTAAAATACAATCACGATTCGTGCGCACGCGTATTTGAATTGCAATTACCAAAAATAAATTTTTCGTTCAACCCGGCCAGTGACAATGATAGAAAAAAAAAGTCCGATGTGTATCCAGCGATTCGAATGCGCGAACGCGATTGCGCGTAAACATAATGCAAAGTGTTAATTTTTGATATGGCGATTGCATTATTATCCAGCGCTGCGCTCCACCGACAATGCATTTTCGTCGCCATTCTTTCATACGCGCGCCATTTTTGCCGTTTAATTGAAATCAAATAACCGTCGCTATTTAAGCTTTCATTTACGTGAGCGTAAAAACGTCGCAGCCGCGTCGAATTGCCCCGGCCTGTTATTGGACATAAAAATATTAATCTCGGCATTGAATCGCGCAATTTCAAGACTTTTTAATGCTGATGTAAAGTCACCGTAACTTGCTTAACACCGCTGGCTGAAACTTTGATCGTCTTCCTGGATTTGCGTGGCACGTTTCTTTTCGCGAAAAAAGCCAACTTCCTAACTTTATTTACGCAACTTTCCCGCAACGGCCGTGATGCATACAAAGTGCGCGACACGAGCAAACCTTTGCACAAACGTGCGAACAACGGCTACGGCCAGAGCCGAAATGTGCCGTTGCGTCAATTATTCGAAGGCAAAAGCATTTGTTCATTTTTTCTGCGTCTTCTTCTCTCCAACGTTTTTCACGGCAGAAAAGCCCGACAAGAGTAAATCTCGTTAGAAAAAGCGCGACGGCGTTAGTGAAGAGATGTGTTCACCAAATTAGTCCTTTAATTAGTTTACCGAGTGTCAGTTTTCGCGACGGAGGCTTCGTCGAGTTGCAAAAGCAATATGGACGGCGCGCTATTGTAATCGGATTTTCGCGAAAAATAGGAACTCAAGATCTCGCTGTTCAAAGAGTTGGTTTTTTTTTCGAAGCGTGAATCGTTTGTTGCGTGGTACCATATAAATTTTCGTTGCATAAGAAACGTAAAACTTGGACTTGGGTGCTGGATTATTGACTGGTAGGTGAAACGTTGACTCGCATCACTTACACTCCCTGGGGATCGTTGTTCTTGAATGCACACTGAATGTTTATTCGTACTTACGTCACAATAAAAATATGTAATGTGCAGGTGTTTCTATCGAATACGTGTTATGATCAAATATTGAAACAATGAAGTTTAAAAGAGTCTAACAAATTAATGACACTGAGAAAATTTTATCATAATAAATCGTCACAAATTGTACAGCATTTTATTTGAACAGTGTTGTATTACGAGAGTATTTTTGATAAAATTATAACAATTTATTGCACATTTGATTTGACGATAATTTTTGTAATGAAAAATATTGAATTTTACTATATGTTGTAACATTTTTAAAAAATCAGTATTAATAATATAAAATATAATAATATATATAAAATAATATAAAAATTACAATATTACAAAAATTACAATGTTTCCTTATAAAAACAAGTGGTTTTTATGACACTTTCTTCTCATATCCCCTTGTAAACTATCAAACATAATATAATTTATAAATATTAACATTTATTACTACTTGCTTTAATTTCTGTACTGATAGTAATATTTTTTCTTTTCAAAATAATAAATATTCAACCAAAACTTGAAATTAACCGATCAATACAGTCATCACAACACTTTTCACATAAAATATATCATTTTTTGTTACAAAATGTCTCTCAATGTAAGTTCTTATTTGTATTGTTCCTTAAAAATTTTCTTCAAAATTTCGTTTTACAAAAAAGTTATTTTAGTGTAAAAAAAAGGTGAAGAGCAGTAATTTTCTCGGCGTCTTTTTCCCCGAAGCAGGAAACAATTGAACACAAAAATATGACGACTAATGAAATTTCCTTTCGTTCGATTCACTCAACGGAACGAAGCCCGCGGAGGTATGCAATCTGCTCATTCAACTGCTAAATGATCGATCGATCGAGAGCGTACAATTTATTTTTCTTTCAATCGAAAGTTGTGCTTCGCAAGTGTCTATCTGGGCTCGAATCCGCCATGTGTATCGCAGCGGGGGAGCACTTTGCGCGCTCGTTCGAGTGCACCGTAGCGCCGTCGCAGCTGTAAGCACCGGCTTTAAGTACTTGGCCCTCATTTCGTGGTCCGCACGGGTAATAAGACGTCAAGTAATTGTCGTTCCTCGAGAAGAAATCGGCAAAGAAAATGTCTGCTCGGACGCGAGCTGTACACTTAGCGCGCGGCGGAGTTGAAATTAAGATTGAAATACGCGGCACGGACTTTTATTTTACCGTCGCGATAACGGCGACTGATAATGTATTACGTTTTAACGGCGAAAATTAATTACCGGGCGCGGCAGCCAGTTATTTGTTTTGACCTCGGCCCCGTTTGATGAACAAGTTATTCCGCCCCCGCGAAGTCGACGCGGGAATTGCAACTTCTTTTCCCATTCATTATCTTGCTCGGTAAAACACTAAAACAATTATGATCTCATAATTAGGAACTACGTGCACAGCGACGTTGCTTTTAAAATTGTCTCTGCGAGCCGCGTCTCTTTTCCTCCGACGCGGTTTACTTTGTTGTGTTTGCCCGAACTGTTTTGTCCGCATTATTATGATGATTTTTCTTGTCCCGCTTTTGTGCCCGTAATCTCGCGCTCAAATAAAATCAATTTAAACAAATACTTGTTCCGATGAATACCGCTTTTAGTGCCGGAGGATGTGTGTTATTCTTTCGAGATTCCAGCGTCAAGGTTCGTCGCAGTCGACACTTGTTTCGCATTTTATCTAGTGGAAAGGAGGAAAAAGATGTTCGAGCGTTGGAGCAAAATCGAAGACTGTTTCAATGTATAAAACTACGAGGATTCCTATGGTTTCTGTTTACTCGTCGTGCACGTTGAAATATATGCATTAAAAAATTCAGATCGGAAACGAAGTTATTAATTACAAAAACATTGTTCTTTTATCGCGTGTTGTTGTCTTTCGAGCTTATACGTTTCCACGGAAATTCGAGTGAAAAATGCGAAATTTCGCCATCGTCGAAATTTTTGAGAGAGGTAAAAGTGACGACGGAAAAGAACATTTATTATTCCAACGAATATTTATTTTTATTAAAACTATTGATTTTTCCGACGCACTGGAAAAGTTTATATTTTCTGCATATTCTATGTATGTATATATATATACATATATTAAGGTATCATGTGAATTTTAATACACATTATCATCTTCCTTACACTGCCCGTACGGAATGCAAATGACTCGTGCGAGAAAGTGAGTTTAAAATGAATTTACGAGGCTTCACGTTGAATTACTGATAATAACTCTGCGACGCTCTCTTATTAAGCTCTTAAATACTGCGCGATGCCTAAACCAATTAAAATAACAATTTTTTCCGTGGCCTGGCGATTTTGTGTGCGTGCGTGTGTGTAAACTAATTTCGCAACTACCCCGGCCCGACAATTGCCCCGGCGAAGCAACCGATAAATAATAATTTCAATTAAACAGCATGCTCGAGCGCAACGGCCGGCAGTAATTTTTCCAAAGCGAAGCCGTGAGTCGCGAAATATCTCCATTTGTCACGCGGAGCGCGAAAGCAGTTTAGCGCACCGACGCGAAATTACATTGCAGCCGAAAATTGTAATATGCGTCGCGCACGTCAGCGCTATCTCGTTCACTTATGACGAACTTAAAGGAATATAAACTGGTCTTCCTTCTTTTCGTTCCCCTTTTTTCCCGCTCCCTATCTTCAACTACATCCGATGTGAAGTTATCGCTGAACACGCGCCCTAGTGTAAATTACGACTTTTCACCAAGTTGTATCTCTTATCGTCGTCGTGAAAGATCGCGCAGTACGGCTAGTTTATTGGCCAAGTTGTGCTCCCGCGCTTCCACTTAGGTATCAGAAAATTCTCTTAATTAAAACTTGAAGTTTATCCCGCTTCCACTCACTCACAAAAAGGATGCATTGAGTGAAGAAAAATTTTCTTGGTTCAAGACAAAATGTATCTTGATATTTTGCCAAGAATAAATTGTCTTGAGCCAAGAAAAGTTTCCTTGATCCAAGATACTAAG
>JABFOV010004395.1:0-14017 GCA_022817685.1 Aradophagus sp. ZL-2020 | reverse complement strand
CGGCGCCGAGCACGCATCGGAGAGGTCTCGGGAGTAGGCGACGCGGCGGCGAGGATGAGGGAAGGAGGTGCGCGCGGCGGCGGCGGGGGGTGGACGGGTGGAGAGGGGGCAGGGGGGGCGGAGCGTGCGGTGAGGAGGTTGAGACGGTTGTAGATGAGTGGTGGGTGGAGTCGGGGGGAGGTTGCGGGTTGTGTCGGGGGGCTGGGGGTGCAGGGGGGGGGGTGGGCGGTGGGGGGGACGAAAATTTCGTCGGCTATGCGGGCTCAAACTGGAAAATGAAGACGAGTTTCGTGCTACACTCACGCGAATGACGCTGAACTTTTTAACGGAGTTGAAATAAAATGTAATCTCGCCGTGGCAGTTTTGCTCTAAAGAAGACTTTGATTAACGCGGCACTGGCGTTAAGGGCCGTGTTTCTAGGGTTCTAAGTCGCATTTACCGAGATTTAGATTGACGATGTTATTTGCTTGCAATTCAAGATAGGGAACACGTGTGTTTTATCTTGTTTGAGGAATGGTATAAAAATGTTGTATCGAAGAAAAGAAAATTATTATATTGTAATTCTTACGCTGAGGTAGTTGCGAGGCAGTTTTTTTGCTTTTTAATTTGGTACTAAAGAGAATTATATTTTTACTTAATAATTTTAAGATTTACTAGAAATCGTAATATAAATTGATATACTGTCATAAATGTTTTTACAGAGTCTCAATGACGAAATTATCGAAAAATTCAATTGATACTTGTCTTAGTTTGATGTACTCCAAAAACTACGAAGAGAAATAAAGTATGTAAGACGTATTGTAGCATTTAATGTGATTTCATGATGAGGACATTATTCAGCGACAAGGACATCATAATTCGTTAATTCGGAAACTTATTTCCTGAATATATTTGAATCAATATCTGTCTATAAAATAACATTTAAAATTATTTTGTATTCTTCATTCTTAAAATTATTTCTATAATATTATTATTATTTATAATAATATAAAACCATTAATCCTAAGAAGTATACGAATCGTATACAACCATATGAAACAAAATACCATATGGACGAACCATATGGAATTTAATGTAAAAAAAAGTCAAAGTTTCTTCCACAAATCTTTTTCGACTAGTTTAATTTACCAATTTAATTTTAAGTTCACAGTATTAAAATATTTGAGTATTAAGATTAATTTATTTTACTCTCATTTCTCAAGAATGATTATTACTTTAAATATCACATCTCCTAGTGTTTTAAAACGTCCCACTTGATAAAATGTAGCAACGCTCCGTCAACATATCTCTATACAAAAACTATTGCAGCTGCTTTTTACTTAATGGTGCAACAAATTAACCTAGATAAGACTACGCGTGCAATGCACATGAAAATGTAGACGAATGCACGGGACTTATGAAGGAAATATATTCAGCTAGGGATGTGTCATGCAACGAAAAAAAAAGATATTTCAGATATTACTCTGCACGATCGATTGAAATTCTAATGGAAAAATGTGCATGGAATGAGTACTGTCGGATAGGCGGCAGGGAAAGATGAAGTGTCTGATTTTCGTCGAAAAAAAGAAATAAGGGAAATAAAGGAAAAAAGGCACGTATCGTATTAACTTTTTTAACTTCACTGCAACATTTCCATAAAAGTAGCTGAAAATATTTGCCGTTGCCACGGAAATACTGAAGAGCTTCGGTTTGATGGATATTTCGGATACGTGGAGTTATGACGTATAAATAGACGTAATTATGCTATAATTTCCTTTGCTATTCACTTATAAAGTTGTAAATAATTATAGAGACCACGAACGAATTATGTATTATTCTAATTTTGAAATGCTTTTGAGAAAGAGAGAATCGTTATACATTATACATAAAACATGTAAAAGTCATTAACTTAACAACAATTTAATTTGCTTCTTTTTCTTTCATTTCTGTTCAAAATGAGAAATAAACAAAATTTTACTTTAAAATATTTTTCCCGAAATTTCGAGTTCATTAAAAAAATAGAAAAATGACAGATCTTGACAATCTGCACTTTCTTCGATTAGTCATTTAAAACAGTTGCAAGAACTATGTACATAATTTTTTCAACTAATTCCTTTCCGGAGTGTGTAAATTTGCTTCTTCTTATTTAAACGTCATGTATATTTTACAAAATATTTTAATACAGCTGTGGTTTTTAGTCAAAGCAAATGAGAAGCCAACAAAAAAGCACCTGAAATAAGTCTATTCAAATAGTTTACAGAATATTACAGTCATCAAAATGCAACATTCCGTGAATATCTCGTGGACATTCTGTTATTAGGGTTGATTCAGTTCCACGAGCTAATACCACGTAATGCACAATGCAACGTGTCTTTACGTCCCCTTCCTTGTCATTACACATGCATGTCTGTTCCTAGCTATGCAATATAATATGTAATATCAAAAGCGATACGCTTGAATAGAAATCATCAACAATTCAAAAGGCTGCTTTACAACGATAAAAAAAATTACATTTATATATTTGCATAATCTCTATATCTATGACGTTGAGGAAAAACCAATTAACTGCATTATTTGCAAAAACGAGAAAAACGTGTTTCAATATTTATTTTTCATACAAAAAGCAGTTTTCGAGATTTTCATTTGTATTATAACTTTAAAAATCGGAAAGTTATTACAATAACAAAACTATAATCACAAAGATGATGTCGCGTACTTTCATCATCCCATGAACTCAAAATAAAAGGCACCAGGTACGGTACAAATCTTCTGTCATCAACCCTGTCAACGAGCATCTGTGATCGGATCAAGCGGGGCGACGATGTCCAAGCCATCTGAATCTACGCGCTATCGATCGTGCAGGATTTACGGCGGCATATTAACTTGCGATTGGACGCGAATATGAAATGTTAATGTCTCGGCTGTGAGTGCGAGCCGCGGCAATAAACTCCGGCTTTATCGGAGCATTTTCTTACATTGTTGCTCTTTTCGCGTTTCGCTCCGCGAGTTATCGCGTTATGCGTACGTATGCGAGCAATAAAAACCAAACTCGCCGGCTTTTATCGAATTCACCCTGGCGCGGCGACAAGTCCACGATAATTCCATTGAAAGCGCCGTAACAAACGATGACATGCGCAGCCAATATTGCTCCGCGTAACGAGTAAGTAAAAAGAATAAATCGGGTGGGAAAGGAATGCCGAGCGCTCAACGATTAATTGCTGCGATTGCGACAGGGAGGAAAGCGAAACTTTCGCATTATCTAGTTGTGACTGGCCAACTGATAAATAAATAATCACGGTAGGGGGGAGGGGCGTGAGACTTTTGAGAGTGATACGATGTGTTTCATGCAAAAGGGTTCGTTCCGGAGTGATGCTCTGAAAGGGTTCCAAGTACCCGTCAAGTAGCATCTATCTCGAACATCATCAAAGAGTGTATTTGGAAATTCCTTCATACCTTTAAATAAGAGTTTATCTTCAACGATCTTTTAGTAAGTTTCGAAATAGCTTTCAAAAAGGATTAGTTGCAAACTATCTTCGGGAGAGAATAATTAGGCTTGCGAATGTTGCAGAAGAAAGATAGCATGTTTAGGGTAGATTAATTAAAGGAACAGTTTCGAAGTAACTTCCTATGGGTTCTTGTATGGAGATGGAAATATATGATGGTATACATAGATCATAATATCAATGAACAACATATACACAACAGGAATCAAAAAATAAATTATATCGTTTTTCTTGTTAATGTAATATGAAATTTAATAATAATAAATGGAACTATAAATATTCAACTTATGATGGATTATGAATAATCAACAGAAAGTTCCCTCGATGCGATAAGGTTGTTTTTTTGGGCATGTAATTCGTTTGTATAGAATCTCTATTGATCGTATTTTGTGATTAAGGTGACAACAATGTTTCGTGAAACTGTTGGTAATACTGAAGTTGTTGCAGATAGGCAATTCTATTGCGGAGACAGTTTTTTTTGTCTGATGCTATACGATAAGAACAAATGGTCAAAACGACTAACTTTTGACAAACGATACAGCGAAGGTTATTTAGTTTTCTGAAAGCCATGCTATCTCTCCTTAATGCCATTTTTCATGTCGAAGAACCTAACTCCCATTCGGACCTCACAAGTAGAAGCAACGCAACGATACAATCCCAAACTCAAAAAAATCACAATATAACATATTATCTAATAAACAACTAAAATCATAAATTCACTACACAAATTTAATACACTCTGAAAAAATTAGAATACGAAACTGTGTCTGTTTGGTCTTTCATCAGGACAAAGAAGCACATTCAGAAAAATTTTATATTAATTATTACAATTTAAAAGATTTAAATTTACTCAGGTGTGAAGCAACATGAGAGAACATTAACAGTTATTAATATTAATTCTTTGAATATTACTTAATACAGATCACTTACTTCTACTTCACATACTTCTACTACAGAGTTTAAAAATAATTTGCGCAAATAAAATTTACTTAATCACTTAAGTATCTAGGCACTTCTGAGTGTAAAAATTATCCTAACTACATTGATAAATTAATCTAATAACCGTATCTACATCAATTACAGCAGCATAGCTTTTACATAAACTAAGTTTCTTCAACTTCATTTTACTCCACCTTGCCAGCTGACAACGAAAATTCATAACAAAGGCACGATTTGTGATAGGTACACCGACCAAGCCATATGGCCAACTCGAATTGATGAAACGATGCTGTTTATCGTTCGTATCCATCTTGCGGCAGAAACACAACATTGCTCCGGTTATTAAACAATGTAACAGTCGCCGAGAATTTTCTCATCTCGAAACTTGGGCCGTAAATTATACAAGAAAGTTATCTTATCGTTGCGCGAAGAAGAAGCAAGCGAATCCATCGTCAAAGATAATCCCTCGATGAGTAACACCGAGATGGTCAAAAATAACACCACACCGTGTCGAATCAATTGGCAATGAGCGACATGAAATATGTGCGCCCCCTAGCGTTGGGTCACACGAATTATAAAATTACAACAACTTTGGAACTAAAAGCCTAACAAAAGGAAACTTTACGTGGGCCCTTTGTTTTCAATGGCACGGCCATAGTTTCGTCACTTTTACGGATTGGTCGCCAAAAAAAATCGACTTTGCCAAAAGAAGGACCTTTAGCGCCACTGGTCAAAATGAAATTCCGTTTTGATACTTTCCGTCGTAATTTATAGAGACAAAATCACAAATTTCATTAATTGGAATCATAAGAGAAAGTTTAATTATAGTGGGCTTGAATTCACAGAGGTCACGCGGTGACATACAGGCTACTTTTGATGTTTTAATTGTTGACTAAGAAATAGTTGGGAAAAAAACAGCAAGCCCACTAAAGTAATATATATTTGCTATTCAATTTTGACAAGTTACATCAAAAGATGCATGCGGTGAATAAACAAATTGGTTTTAAGATAAGATAGCGTATGGTAGATAACTTAAACATACAGAATATTATCGTTATTGCGAGATATACATTTCGTATCATGATATATTGTGGTGTATGGTATATTATTATTTCTTAAATATGTTTAACAGTTTTAAATTAAGTATATTTGAGAGATACATTTTAAATTATTTAACTATTTATATTTATCGGTGTAGTTTATGTCGCGCATTTAACAAAAATCATTTATCTAAGAAAAATTATAATATTACTTAAATCATATTTTTTGTGATGCTTTTAGAGTTATCGCTTCTAATTATATATAGGGAGAACACCACTTCACATGTGGTCTGCTTTACAATAGAACTGTTTTTTAAAGGGGTGACGATTCATTTTTTACCCCCGATTCATTCGCAAAATGTAGTAGCATAACAAAATGATATGCATGAAATTTGCCACGTGGCGGGTGCCCCGAACGTATATCTAGATGAAAATACAAGACGTAAGCTATCAAATTTACAATTGATCATCAAATTGTAAGCGTGTTCTCTTATTTCTCACATTTCAATGTTTGGCTTTTTTTCTTTATGTTTGAAGATTATATATTGCTGATTATATATTGAATTGCACTAAGTTACGCTGTTTGAAGTGGTGAGAAAAAACATAACCTGCAATTACACGCGAAACACGCGCGCTTGAATCTTTTTCATTTTATAAATAAATAATTTTCCAAATTCCTTGTAATTTTCATATATGTTTATCTCTTTTCTTATTTTATACAAATGACTAATATTTACTTCACTCTTCAGTCTCACAACACGACCAGTCAATTTTACAATCAGAATTGTCGAAATATTATATCATAACTCAATATTTATCTTTCAAGTTAATAAAAAGCCCGCTTAAGGAGCTAACAATTCCGAAGAGCCCTTATTTAAAGTTTCATAATCCATTGTATTACGACTTCGCACCATTAGTCACATGGCTCAAAGCAGTCTCAAAGGAAATCTGGTAAAATCCCAACAGAAATACTAATATCCCTACAAATCTATTTACAATGTCGCGCTCGTGTTAAACAAACGTGCGTGTGCGAATTAAGCATTTTCACAACGCTTTCGGGGCCCTCTACAAGCCCAAATGTATTATGAATTACACACAAAAACCGTACACCGGTTCGTTGGCTTCACAAGGCGTAACTTTAAAAATTGTATCCGTCGAGCGCGGCCGACGTTGAATTCGAGGGAGATTAATAACGAGGATTATTTTCTCCCCTTTGACTGGCGCGCCATAGCCTAGGCCGGCAACTTCCGACGCGAGGCAAAATCAATCGCCGCGGAGGCGTAATTTCTTCGATAACAAAGGACCTGATGGGAAAGAAGCCATGGCGCGAGTTGGCCGTGATTTTAAGTATCGTTGACTTTAAGAGAGGGAATAATGAAGGTCTTAGAAGTTAGCCGCCGCGGAAACAAACTTCGGCCAGGAAAATGCTGGGTTGAAACAAGTGAGTTCCGATCGCTGTCACCGGCAGAGCAAGTCTTCGGGAGCATTCCACCCCTAGTGAAAATGGTATTTGAGTGTTAAGTAGATGGGTTAGCGATTTCGATCGGGGAGTTTCATTAGTCAAGATTTTAAGAAGTATCAATACCACTGTCGGTGTTTCAGATATCGAAAAAATGGTCAAAATGAAACTCGCTTTTGTAGTACACGCTCATATAGTGCAATAGACGTGCTATAACGAATGCGTTACACATTCCCAACTTTTTCTGAGTAGGATTGGAACAAGGTCCACGTCCTAACGAGTCGGGCGTCGGTTTATGAAAATACAGTACATATTTCCCAGCATGCCGATTCCAGCCCCACGTCGCTTCGAGCTCTTCTGCTCCCCTTTCTCCTCCTCTTTTCTGTTATGTTCCAGGTAGAAGAACGCACGGGAGCAGGCTCGTTTTAATTCCCTTTTCAGTACGACGGTTTTAACGAAAAAATGCTGAATGTTTTATCATGCCCTCCGCGCAACGACCGCGGGGAATATAAGGAGATTTCCATTATTTTTATCCGCCACGTCTGCGGTTGTTAATTTTTTATGAAGCCAAGGTTTCCCAGTGCGTCCGCTGATCGTCGTATTTACTTCTATTATTATCCGTCCGGATCGATAGTTTTCTTTCTCTTCTCTTTTGCGGCGCCCGTTACTTCTACGTCACATTTTCATCTCACGCGAAATGTTTCGGCGAAATTTGTTGAAATTCCAAAAAAAAGCACTCTTGAAGAGCTGCTTCCTAAGCACTATTTTGTCGCGGGGAACAAAAACCACGATATCGATTTTCATCGCACAATCAACCTGCACGTTCGAACCCTTCTACCCGGTTGCCAGCATTGAGCTTCCTGCTTCATGTCTTTGCTACCCATTTCTTAATTCTCCATATTTTTCTCCACGTTGCTGCAAAGACTTTGCTGCGGAACAAAAAAAAGATAATTTACACGGAGAGAAATGAGTCAGTAAATATTAATCACATCATATGTGGCGGGGCTGTTTTAATGGCACCATTTGGTGTAATATATATATATACTTGTTACTATATAAATACAGTATATCTCTATATGAACACGTAATATTAGAAAGTAGAAAGTAAAATTTAGTTGCGCCCCCGTGCTACCGCCTGGTAAGCTAATAACGGCAATTTATCAAGTTACCGACAGTGAGTGACGTCAGCCGTGCGCTAGAGTACAGCGACAACAGCAGAAAATGGAACGGGAGGCTCAAGTTCGAAACTTCGTGGAGATGATCTATTTAGAGGCCGGACATGTGTTGCTCCAAGCAGTGCATGCATTTCACGTAATTGAATTGATTCATTTCATTTATTTTGCGGGAAACACCTTTATTGAGATACAAAAAATTTTTGCGATAAATTATTAAATTAGAATTTAAATGCATAAATGGATTATCGTAGTAGTAAAACTGTTATATTGACATTAAAATATATATAATAAAAAGTGTAACTGATTTTTTATATTCAAGTCACATGGGAAAAAGTTGCGCGTTACACCCATACAATTTTCAATTATCACTCAGTCGAAATGACAATTGTGCTCTCTACTGGATATTTAAATAAAGTGAATCCACATGTAAAACAAAGGAGATTTAGGTAGTGGGATAGTCCTGGAAACAACCATTCACAACAATCAGTTGAAAGGATAATTGGATTTACAGTCTTCATATTAACAGTTCCTTTTCCCAGTATGGCAATCAAATCTGCAAAGCCATTGTTCCATTACTGAGCATAGTAATAAAATATATAAAAATGATGTGGCATTATCGGTGAAATCTCGTCATTTCATCGAAACAAGAATGTGAATTCTTATAAAGAAGAAGATCTCGTCTTACCGCACTAAATTTTAATAATCTTAATGAAACACTTTATGCATGAATATCCACGTAGATTCAACAACCAGATAGTACGATTCTGCCTCTTCAACCGTAAACACCGCCGAAATTAATCATACTTACGTTTGCTCATATAAAATATTTCTTCGCGCCAAGGACGCAAGAAAGGAAGAAAAAGAAAGGACGATACGGAAGAGTGAGAATAAAAAAGTGGGGGGAGACGAAGTTGCGGCGAGAAACGGAGGAAAAGAAACGCGTTATTCGTTCCGGTTCTTCTAATTTCTCAGGTGGTCGGCAACGAAAGACGTTATTTGGGCTCTTGTGGCCGAGTTTCCAATTGACGCTAGTATTCAAAGTTAGAGAAATGGGAAAGGCTCCTCCAATCTGCCAATCTGTCGAGAAAGAGACGATGCACGGAAAAAACTGTCGGACGGTTGACACTGCTCGTGTCTTTTTGCCCCGCGGCTCTTTCGTTGTGAATCATTTGCGCGGCCATGGGAAGCGACTTCGATACGATTTATTTGAGAGCTTCTTGTTTCAGAGGCGCGCTTTTATAATCACGATTCACGTGTATTATTCCAGACGGAAATCCGATCGTTAAGTAAAATTGTCTTTATTTTACTTTGACGAATTTTCTCGAGCACAGCCGAACATGTGTTTGCAGCCGCTCTCAAAGGTTCATCCAAGTTTTAATGATAAGACGTTGCGTCTTTAAATCAATATTGAACGGTATGCACGTTTAAAGAAATGTTGTTTTATGTAACACATTACTAATTGATTGTCGGAAATTTATTATAACACAAATATTTTATATTCTATTAAATTTATCTGTATAAATCATGCGACGATAAACTTACACTACAAGAATCCTTAAAATTACGAGTCGCGCACTATAATTATGTATGGTTACAAAAATATTATTTTTTAAAAAATTGTGATATTTCAACTATGCAATGCATATGCAAAGGTTGTCAGTAGGTAACGTTTTCTAATGATCAGCTTGTTAGAGATGCAATTTTGAACTTTTAATACTTTCACTTTTTTTATAGCCTAAGTACCATCAGTCTTTATAGCAAAATATAACATATATTATTATATAAAACAAACATTTTATTGTTGTGTGAACAAGTTTATATAAAAATATGCAATTTTAAATTTTAAAATTATTTGAGGCTTATGACCTTTCACATTATAGGCTCGAATATGTCCGAGCGTCATCCCAGACAGGTTCAATAAATAAATATTCCTAGCCAGAGAAGCAGCATTCGAATTTCGATATTCGCCGCGTCGAGGGAGTGCCCGAGCTCGGCGATCATGCTATGAAAAGTAAATTTGTGTACAACAGACCAGTCATACTTATAAATCATCGAAGTATGAATCAGCCAACGCTGCCAAACCGAAACTTAATCAAAGGGCTGAATTTTAAAAGTTGTTACGGCTGGCAACTGCGTGCAGCCACTATTCGCAACAACGAAACCTAGTTTATCAACTTTGAGTTTTAAGAATAACGAAGTCTTAGATTAGCGAATTCAACTTGCTAACTGAATTCTGTTAAATTAATACCGTGCCGCGAGCTTGATCAACCAATGGTTTCCTTTTTTACTCCTCCCCACTTCCCGGAACGACAAAAAGCCCGACAATTGACGTTCATTGTTCCCAAAAGTTTACGTAATTAGTCTATTACAGGAACGAAATTCGCCATTACCCGACAATACGCCGTTTCCCTGTGCGTTTTGTTGGTGTCGTAAAGCACCGTTTTGCGATCGAGCCTGCCGTATTTGCGCGTTCGACGAAATTCGCGTTCGAAAACGAGGGTGACAAAACGCGAATTCGTCTTTGTCGAACGCGATCGCGGCTTTTGTTTCTGTCGTCGGGCACGTGTAATTCGCGTATTATTTATTGCGGCTTTTACAGCCACACAATACCTCGCCCGACAACGCTAATGTATATCATTCGATTCATTTTCTGAGAACCCGCTCGTCCGGATATTGGCGAAATTACAGTGAAAGAACGCGTCCGCGCGGCCACCATCGAACAATAAAATTATCGCCGCGCTCAAAAGTTTCGATCCGCTCTACATTTTGCCTCTTCCTAGTACTTTTGTACCGTATATTGCTGCATTGAGAAAAATTCAATATCCGAGGAATACTCTTTTGCAGTAAAGCACTTACAAAAACAAATGTTAGATATTGAAATTAAATACTTTGCTGCTACACAGTTGAGCGATTAGAAATATTATAATTCCATTATCATTTTTATCATAAATAATTATTGGTCGTGAGATTTAATTGAGGTTTGATTTTCATTGGAGAGGACCTTCAATGAAATCTTTCTTCTTTTTCTTCTTTTAAAAAGCATACTATTTACATATTAGTTAACAAAAAATTGAAAAAGTAATGTAAGTTTTCAATATTAAATAGAAAAGTTTAAGTGCTAATGATGTTAACTAATTTACATGAAAAAATCATAATGTAATTTTTGAATAAATATCAGAAAATAGTACTTTGAACTTTTTTAAGTTGAGAGAAAAAGATAAAGTTTTCGTAAACAGGAGTAATGTACGATGCAACCTTTAAAGGCTGACAAATTCGGGATCGGAAACCACCACAGGTAGACAGTGTCGTGTATCAACAAGACAAGAGCTGATTGGTCGCATGTCAATGGCGTCGCAAGGTTCTTCGTTTTGATATTGAAGTATAGTCATTTAGTTTTAAACTTCAAAATGGCAGGACACAATCATGAATGTAACGTCAAAATAATAAAAATCATTCAACAATGAATATTCCGTTAATTGAATTATTTTTTGTCGCAATGAAGCACAATTGATTGTAAATAATGTTATCTAACTGATAAAATAAAACAAGAAATTATTTGATACAAAATAAGAGTTTCGTTTGAGTCATTTGAACACCAAACACATTTTGGTTTTCTTACAAACATGAGTCTCTAAAATGATTAAAATGTAATTGTTGAAAGTAAAGAACATCTTGTAGTAACGCATAGGGTGTCTCACGGTACGAGGCTAACATCTTCATGGAAGACATGTGCAAGACATCAGTTTGCATGATGCAGGACTATATACAAGGACGCAAGCGTTGTTAGTGTAGACAAATGTTTAGATTGGTATGTGTATTTATAAATGTGTATTGCTCAACATCATGGACGATTGATTTACATTTCAAAATCGCCGAATTGTAATTACAAAACGAATGATCAATATCGCAGCGAAACATGTCGGACCCAGCCATACACGTTTCCCACATTTCGCTACACAAAATGCCATCTGGCAATCACTCAAAACCCTCCAATGCGGCAAACTGATCTTATTTTTTCAAACCCAACGTATGGTTTAATTTAAAATAAAGCGCAGAATTGAAAGCGATCAAACATGTTTTTGCACCATGGCCTTTTATTTATAAATAATTAAAAAATAAATCCCAGCTAAACCAAAGAAGCGAAATCTGTAAACATTTTCATCTGTACTGTACACCTTATGGACTTCAAGTACATAACTTGAATGACTTCTAAATTGTTCAAACGCCAATTAAATTACAAAAAGGACCTTGCGAACATCCTGTACATGGACTCGCAAGATTATCCAATTTCAATCGATGAACCCAGGCGATCCTCAACGTCTCATCGGATGTCTTTGTTCGAAAGCTCACGCGTTGGGGCAGAGTGGCGCAAAACGTATTGTGCTTTTTAAAGCGCCGAAAGCAGGAAACGCCTTATCGCCTCCCTTCTTTTGTTCGCGGCGACTTAATTAGCGCCCAACCCTCGACTCGCGGCTTCGATTTCAAAAATGCGCCTCGTTCCACTTTTCCACATTGAAGATTCGTTTCAAGGCGAGCCTCGCCCTGCGAAAATTTACATCCTCGCGATGCTATTATCTTTTGTTTTTTTCACTTGACGGTTATCCGGCATCTAATAAACGAAATTCGTAGCGACGCATATTAAAATGCGGAAATCTGAAAAGAACAGGCAAAGACGTTAATGGCTGTGAACGAATGGTCCGAGCGAGCCGAGGTGAAGTCATTTGGATTGTAAGTCAGGGCCACCGAGGCGGCCGGGTTTTGTAACGGCACAAAGAAAGCCGGGAAACGATTGTGCCTGCGCCGAAAAACGGGGCCCGTGGCCTCGCGGAGTCCGGTATACGACACCAGTCGTCGAGAACGTAACACGTGGAAAAGAAACCGCTCGCCGCGGCTTCGCGGATACTTTTTACGGCCTGAGCGACGTTTATTTGCCCCCTGGGCGAGAAAAAAGGTTCCGCTTAATCGCCTTGGCGAGAAAATATATAGTACGGCAAGTTACTGCAACATTGTTTAATCGATGATAATTGTGGTAGAATTGTTGTTCAAGATACAATATTGAGGTTGAATGTTTTTTTCATCTCTTTTCAGGAAACCAATTGTTTTTGATGGTCGCGGGACGAAGATTACACGTGATTTTAAATGAAATTATATATAATCGATTAATTACAATTTCACTACAGTTGATATTAAAGTAACGATATCTTGATTCAACATTTATGATTCGAATTTGTATTTCGAAAGTTACATTCAACGTCTTAGAATGACAGAAATATTTTGTGAAACCCACGTATAAAGGGTTAATAATCAAAAATATTACATAAAACTAGCTAAAGTAACGAAAATAATCTGTAAATTTGAATGTTTTACAAAAACAGCCAATCCACTAAATGAAGTATTTTGTATCATGAATGTGCAGTAAAATATACTATAATTGCTGCTAAAGTGACATTATTATTAATTAATTCAAAATCAGATCTCAATTAAACTGACTACGAAATTCTTAAATGAACTATAATTGTACTGTAATTATTATTACAATGATACTCATTTTTTTATGTGGTAAAATTTTGTGATATTTATTCTTAGCAAAGAGTAATTATAAAATGTAATACACAATTTTAAATTTTACGTACTAAATTTTATGACAAGTATTACTCAATAAAACTTACACCCTATAAACACTCCTGTAAACACCTTGTAAATGTGAAATTGCGAAATAGCAACAATGTTAAATTGAAAAAATAAATTAAAAATAACAACACTTACACTGAGAGAAAAAAACGGTAATCTCTACCGTAGTCATCAGTTAAAATGGGCACTACAGATATACTTTGTTGAATTTACTGTAATTACAATTTACGTAGCCGAAAAAACAGTTTGGTGTACTGTAATTACAGTTTTCGTTACTGAACTGGCCTTAAC
>JABFOV010004394.1:0-14020 GCA_022817685.1 Aradophagus sp. ZL-2020 | reverse complement strand
ATATGCATGACCCACGCACAGATTGTCATCTATAGAATGACACCGAGAGTTGAGCAGTGACAGCCTCGTCAGACAACGACAGCGTACGAGTGATTGAGCGTGCTTTGCTTATTGTGTGTTTGTTCACTATCGACACCCGGATTTCTCCGTACTCTGGTTCTTCGGCGTCTTCATTGTTTTTTTTGTGTTTGTTCTTTTCCCGGGCCCTCCTCCCCCGTTTTTTTTTTTTTTTTTTTTTTTTTTTTTTTCAACTTTTTATTATTAGATTCTCGTTGGGCCCCCTCCCATCGGTTTTGATTTGTTATTGTAGCTCGCGCTCGTCGAAAGTGGCGGAATACATCACAGGTGACAGCAGCAGGTCAATTTTTGAGAAATCAGAGTTGCAAAAAGTATGATGCGCTAACGAACGAAGAAGGATGTACGAGCGGACTCGCAAATTGAAATCTCCTGTGCGCGGTGCCGAAGTTTGGATTACGAATGGCGCGGCTGATGCGAGTCGATAGATCGATCCGCGTAGCTCGCGCATAAATATAGGGCGCCGTTGGTATTGTGAGTTACGCGCGCGACGCAGCCGGCAATTCGCGTGCATTTTCGCGCACTTTTTCTTCCTCGTACCTGGCAACAATATCGTCAAGTGAATTTGAAATTTTCGACGTGCGGAAATAATTTCAGAAATTTTCTGCTATTCCGTAGACTCAATTTACTTCTTAACCATTTTACATAAGTGTTTTTCATTATTAGCAATAAATAAATTGCGGAGAAACATTTTGTTTTAATTAACTTGTTAACAAAAAACTGTAAGTTTCAAAATATCTCAAACAAGCAGTGATAAATATTTGGGACATTTAGTAAAAAGATTTGGAAATCGGTTGAAGTCGGATCAGCTAGAGAATTTTTTTGAATCGATCAACAAATTTACTTCAGTTTCAGTAGAAACAAATACGTGTTTAGTAGGTATAACTTTTCAGTTATAACTACCATTTTTTTTCTAAACAACTAATCTAACTAAATTTTTTTAATTAAATTCAACGAAAAGAATATTTTTTAGTGTGGATTTGTTTGTATCGGTATATCAATACTAGTACTAACACCATATATCGTAAAATTCACGATATATCATACCACATATGGCAAATTTTACAATATACACCGCAACATTCATATACACTGCATAATTTCTCCGTTTCGTTTCTTCACTAAATAAGTAGCAGAATCCACCTAATTAGAACGGGTTTCACAAAAAAAAGTTCACGCCCGTTTTTATCGCCCGCTTTTTCCAGCCTCTTCCTCTTCGCGTACGGTTATTTCCGGCTTTCCGGCCGTCTTATCGCGTCCAACGTTTTCCCCGCGATTGTACGAGCGCGCGAGGAAATCGAAGGGAAATTCAAAAGTCGCGCGCCCGGCGCCTTCCGCGAATAGAAAAGGCAGATTAGGACGATTGGCGGTCGTAAAAAAAGCATAACAGGCTCGCGAGCTCGCGCCCGCAAAGTTTTGCAATCCCGCCTCCGGCATTCTTCGCGTTTTATGGGTTATAAAAATACGCCCCGTACAGACGCGCGGCAACACTTTGTAAGCTCTCACGAGCGTGGCATTAAAAATACCGTCGAATGTGACTCGGGCATTCCGACGGAATAGGCTTAAACGGCGCGGTATTTTACGACGCCGGGGAAAGCGCAAGTGAAATTGAACTTGGGTCGTATTAAATGTAACGCGGATCATCCGGAAATAGTTGCCCCGGCACCGGCGAAAATATTTCGCTGTTACGGCAATGTTCTCGCCGATAAAAAGGGCTTTTAAAAAGTACGCGGTGCGCAATTTTTGAGTTGTAAATGCCACGAAGAGTATCTCAATACTTAGCGGTGGATCTGTGTGGGGAGTTACGCTGCACTTGGCGCAGTTAACGTTTCTTTGTTAAAAGATCATGTAAATTTATCTGACGGTCAATAAACCCCTCTAGTTTCACTCGGCTTTTTACAAGAGGAGGAGCGTTTTTTTGCGAGTTTCGTTTTCTTTAAATAGTTCCGTCGAGCGTTTTAAAATATTGGTCCTCGCGTTGCGAAACACTGCTATGATATTAAGAATTCATTTAAAGTGCTTTGAATCAAAACCTTTTATGTGCTTGTGTACAATTGTGTAAATACTTTTAAGCGTTTCAATTTAAAATTGTTTCGTCGATTTGAAATATCTATAAAAACTGCAGAAAAGAATAACACTTTCAAGCGCTTACTTATCGTACTGTATTATTAGAAGTAAATAATAACAAGGACGAGAGAAGTACAACAAAGCAGAAGTATAAAGACATGTCTCTTTTGACTTTTAGTACGTGTCAATGTAGCATTAACGTGGTTTTTTGTTGATATAACGTAGGTCTTCACTTTACTAATCGTCTTTGTCATCACGAAATATCGTAAAACAAATTTTTTCATGTTGAAACATATTAATTTTTGTCTACGATAGTCTAGATCAAATCCCGTTGACACAAATATTTTTAAAATATTGCATTTACTCAACGATCAAAGAACATTTTAAAAATATTTCGAATCAACACAAAATATTCTCATCGCCAAAATGTTCTTGGACTACTTTACGCACTAGAAAAGATTTAAGAATATTCTGACAATACTATAAGATATTAGCATTATCCGCGAAAACATGTACTTCCTGCACGGTACCATTGGAAATAAATAATAACTCCGATAAAAGAAGTGCGCCACAATAAAAACGAAGGTGACTTTCTGTTTCTATCGTTACTTTAAGTACATTTTCATGTAAGTTTGTACCTTACATCGAAATTTCACGTCGCCCCGTGTACGTCCGCGGCTTACGGGCCTCGCGCTCCGAGAATCCTAACGCGCGGGACTTTAAACTTCCATCGTTGAAACAAATCTGTCGGAATCCGACGAGTGCGGCGGAGTGTCTGGTACGCGATGCGAAAGCGAACGACGATCACGGCGCTCGATGGGAAATCGAAAAGGAGCGAGAAATGGGGGACATATCTTCGCTCGGCCGCTGATTTACTGGAAATTAAAAGTTGCGATTCCGTTCGAATCCGACGACCATCCTTGCGGGTCGCCGTTTTCGTGATTTACGTCGTATCATTGTGTTCGGCATTTGTAAGACTTTACGGGCGAAGAAAATAAAATGAATTATTGACTCATTGCTTTGGTGATCTATTTCGGCTCGCTATTACAGCTTTATACAGCATTCGGGGTTGTAAAGTATCGCCGGATTTCGGAAAAGCATCGCGGGAAATTTGACGAAAGCGTTATAGTTATTTCGTCTTGATTATGGGCAAAATTGTCTGGAAACGTAGTTTCAAATATCGATGAAGAACGGATGTTCGTTCCTCGATGATTATGTCGGCTTTCCATGTTGCCGGTATTCGTTGAATTCAATTGGCTTATTTTTCATTGATTATTCCCGAGATTGGTGTTTCGATTCGCTGTTACGATGTCGTTAATCCGATTTCGATGTTATGAACGTAGGGGCTTATATTTTTTTATACCTCCAAGGGAAATTAGGCTAGTGAAAAATAAATTGTTTTGAAAACGAAAAAGGTTTTGGTGGATTTCGATATTCATTTTTATAATTGAAAAAAGTTGCAGAATATTTAGTTGAGTCATTTAATTGACAATCATTATCTTTGAAGAAAAAAATATATAAGTTGAACACAATTCCTGAAAAGTACGTTTGTGTCATTTTATTCTCTTTGTTTGACATAAAAAAATAACGATAAGATAAACAATTTTATCAATTTCCTCTTATAACTTTGATTTTAATAAAACGAGCAAAAAATTACGTAAACAAATTTGTTTACTTTAAACAGATAACAAATATTTTATTTTTCAATTTCGAGCAGTAAATATATTTGATATCTTTCATAGGCTTTTTCACTTTATTCCGTTGATTTTGCAAAATTTATTAGCATCATTGAAAATTGTTTTTTTAAATTCTTCTACGTCTATTATACGCATACAAACCTTTCAGACATTTTAAAAAATTACTTTTTTTCACTTTTTCGCAAAAAAACCATCAAAAATGCTTTTCCTCTATTTCCCACTTGATTCAGTTACGGCAATATATAAAATCTAAACACTTCCGTCAACATTTACCCGAGTCTTTGATAAAAAAAACCCACTTGAAACTTTCTCTACGTCCGCAACCTTCATTCATCCATCCTTTCCTACCATCCCGTTATCTCGATTACATTATCATGTACACCGCGCTTTAGCTTATCATCACACTCAGTCAGACTTAAACAATCACCGCGCACTTTGACAAGCATGATTAGATCGCCGCTACTCGTCATGTCCCGTTCGCGTATCTCTCATTACGTCGCCTTGTTGCGCGTCAATCATAAAACCCCGCGCGTAATTAAAGCGCCGGGAAAATTTGTCGAGGAAACGCAAGCCAATATTGTCTAATAACGCAACGTGTATATTTACGGGCCGTGTTTATGAGTCGCGTAAATTGCTTTGGACGGGCTTCGCTGTCAAATTTAGCCGACGCACGAATCAGGCATGCATCACAGCCTGATAAGATTATTTCCATCGTTAATGTTTCGTTTTTTCAAATCTTTTCGGTTCCGTTTTCGTTTCGATTGACGGCAAAATAAAATTTCGATTAATTTTGTTACGGGAGACACAATAGTTGTTGCAGCGAATTTACCGTCGATGCGGGACCAGTCAAATTTATTTGCATCGCGTCTTTGATTGATAGCGGCGGGAAGAGCGCATGCGCGGCGGGGATCGCGCGACGCCATTAGCCGGAAATAAAAGCGCGCGAACTTTGGCATTAGCATAAAATAACAGTGGCGCGTTCGCTCGGCGTTAATTAACGACTGATGAAATTATAATACACTTTTCGCCGGCCATTGTTTCCCGCGGACAAATAATAGTTTTGACAATAACTCTAATTAAAAGGGTGCTCGTTGATTACCGAAGCGGGGTTTGGTCGTCCAATCGCGCGGCGGGATTATAATTGCTCTTTAGAATTGAACGGCAAACAGAACGAACGTCATAAGTAGCGGGTGAAAAAAATTAATTAAAAGCCGGCAATAAAACGCGGAGACAGCGATCGCGGCCGTAAATATTGATACGATTGGCCGGAGCGCCTAGCCCGGGTGTGAAATATTTGCAAATAATGCGGCCTTAATTTCTCGTTTCAGCCGTTCGGGCTGCTCGTCGCCGGTCGTCATTTTATATTCAAGCAAGCTTGTATGATAGTTTGAAATGTTTGAAATATTTTGAAAATTTTTTAATGTTCAATTGGTTTGGAGTTTTATTGACTCGTAAAATAGATACTTCTATAAATTTTTAGAGGAAATTATAAATCCTGAGTTTAAAGTACCAGATCCTAATATTACTAAAATGGATTTGTTTGCTTTTACTTGAAAACCACAGACATTGTCGAAATTTATGAACTTGATTTATACATTTTGAGTTTTATTCTTAAAAAAATGTGGGAAACTCGCATTACATTAATATTGGCCATAAAAACAGATTTTACCACAATCGTTCTAAAATTGCAATTTTTCGCTGCAAATCGTTAAGCCGAACAATTCACTTTTTTAACATTATCCAGCCAACGCACGAGTGATCCCAAAAATTTCAAAATTTCATTTCCGTTGGACTTGATACATTTCGGCGAATTTTTAAATTAACAGTCAATCAAAGTGAATTCCCAAATTAACAATGAACATCGGGGCAGAATAAAATTGTATGAAAAACATGAAAGGAATATGAAAAATGATAAACTTGGCCAGTTGAAGCTGATGAATTTAGACCGACGAGCGAGCACGGCGAAGAGCGAAAGGTGCAAAAACGTCGTGTGCACGAGGGGGCAAGTCACACGTGCTTAAAATCGAGCGGCCTAAATAACGTTGATTCGTTGGCCGCGCATTGATTGAGTTCATTTCGTATTTATTACGCGGAATATTTGCGCCTTTGAAACGCGCGCCATTCATTTTATGCTCGAGATTTATAAATTGGATTAAATGTAGTATAATATCGAATGGTATTTCGGATTACGGGGCAAGTAGTGTGAGGCGCGAATTGTGAACCGAATAAAATGTTCGCCGAAGAATCCGCTGCGCGAAAGTTGAACGAGAATTTAATTACACTTAATATCATGAACTGGTAACAGTCTGCGTGCAATCATACTAATTTCTACGTTGAAATTCATCAGCCGTTATATGATCGTAATTCGTTCATCTTTAATTCATCATTATTGCGTCGGTGCATGCGTAATACGCCGAAGCGTTCCGTGTAGTGTTACGTCAATTACAGTCTCGAAACAGAAATTCGATCGGCGAATCTGCTCTCATTCTCTTCTGTACTTTTCAACTATTCTTTTTACAACGCCGAGAAAAATGATGTAAAAGAGTTAGTAACTTTTTTAGGAAAGCATGGATATACTTTTTGCCTTAAAAGGATAACATGTTTAAAGTCATGATCTAAAGTGTAAAAAAATTCAACGTGATAAAATATTGATTATCGATAATATTTATAAATATCGGGTGTAGAAATAGACATTGTTAAAATTGAATAAAATGCGTCAGATTTGATCATTAGATTTGCAATATTTTAATTACACATTGGTTGATTTGGGTTTTCATTCTATTTGACTTAAATACACTTCTAGTAAACTCAATCTTTCTAAACAGATTTTCATTTTTTGTGGATTTATTGGAATTAAGTCTGAAATTTTTCACGTAAAAATATTCACACAAATTGATTTTCTGCAAAATTTGAACAGCAAATTTGAAGTACACGTATGTAACTGCAAATTTGTTTAATGTATATAAATGTAGGTATTTAGAATTTGTTTGGATTTTTCGAAAGTTCAAGTCGCAGGAATAAATTCACGTGGTAAATTTCAAATACGTAACCAATCAATTGTAGTCATCATTTCATCGACATTTCTTTTACTCGCATCACAGCCATTTGATTTTATTTAATAGATCGATTTAAATTGCCAATTCTTCGATATAACTTTTTCAGAGTATTACATTTTGCGCATTATTTGAATCGAAAAGTATTTGCATTTGACGATCATTTATTTAGCGCCATTTTAATAACACCGTTGTCTGACTTTCCATGGCAATTTTTCGTCCGGTTAAACATACGTTTCATTAAATGCGCATTATCGAAGATATTGTGATTCGCGTTACAAGCTATGATGTTAATTGAAAGTTTCGGGCATACATTTAATCGAAGAATTTGCTGTGCGATAATCGACCGCACATTTCGTGATTGCGAAATAATTGTTAAACGGCTTTACGAGTAAAATCGTTATTAATAACAATTTTGCTTTTGAGCAAGAAGAGTCGCGGGTTAATATTGATGCGAAATTTCGTTGTGAGGAAAAAAATCGGGGCGCTCGCGTGATCGCGGAGAAATATCAGCGGTAAAATTTAATAAACCGTGCGCCGTGGGGTAAACAGAAAAACGGAGCCTTGATATTTCGCGAACAATCGTCGCTAAAAAAGAATTCTCAAAACGTCATTATCGGAGTCTAATTAAGAAGAATTTGCTCGGGCGAAATTAAAGCGCGGTGCACGTTAATAACTCGCAGTTGGCGAACGCTTTTTTCTCAGCCAAGATATTATTTTTGCAACAGAGCCATTGTTTTTGCAACTAATGATTGTTATACAATGATTGTTTCAATCCGAATGCGCTGATATTAAAAAGCACATATTTGGTATATTGTGTATTTGTATTTCGAATGTTATTTGCGATTAAGTGACGCGAGTAAATGAAGCAATATATGTTGCTAATTTTTAATGAGGAACATTTGAAAAATATGACAAGAATTAACATATAGTCCATGCATTGCCAGTATTACTTCCAATGTGAACCTGAAAATATTAGACTAGGTAAACGTTAATGTCTTCATTTTTAACACGCAATTTTGGGCGATATTCAACTACATTTTTTTTTAAATTATTGTATATAGTTTCTTTATACAATTTTTTCTCCTGACCACATTGACTTTTCCAGGATTGAAAAAATTCCTTGACGTTTCCCGGTTTCCCAGATTTTAACCACCCTGATAGATGTTAATTTTCAGATATGTTGCACTCATGATTTTTACATAATATACACTTCAGTACTCCTTTAAATTGAAATTGTTTCACATTTTCTTTCTTACACAACTTGCATCTCCTTTTTTTTCCTCTAAAAAATTCGTTGGTCAATCACAATCACACTGGTTCAGCTCTCTCGGCCTAGATCAATAAAAAACATTGCACAAACAAATGCGTTGCGAGCAAGCAATGGCAAAAAAAAAACGAAAAACATCTAGAATCAGCGCATTTCTACCCGGCCTTTAATACGCGGCCGAAAATAATTGCTCGTATTCCCGTTCGCTAATATCGTCATCATTTATTCGGGCGTCTGCTCGGCGGTCGAAAGTACTCTGATAAATTAATTAGGAGCGTTAATTCACGCGCGAAACTTTAGGCGCGGGCCGCGCATTTAGCGACAATTTGTCCGACGGAAAATTGCGTTATTACAAAACGCACGGAATTGCCGGCCAGCCGGCCCCGTCCGGCGGCAAATTTGAAACGCCGGCCGCGCGTACGTTCATTTACGTTTTAATTATCCCGCGTTCTCTCTGTTTGCCCGCATGTATATTTTACGCGGCTCCGGCGATGCGATTAATACAAAAGCCGAGGCCGAGAGCATTTTTATTGGCCTGCCCGGGGCATCTGCTCGCCGTGGCTATCAGTGTCGCGCGAGCCTCGTCAAAAGCGGAAAGATTAATGGCCCGACGCCGCGTTAATGTCGCCCCTCCCCCCTCCGCACCTTGTCAAAAGTTACGGCTTTTTAATTACGTTACGGGCCGAGTGTCCTTTTGTTTCTCGTCGCGCAAAAATGTCCGCTCCTTATTGCCCCGGACGCCGCGACGAAGCCGCATTTAAATTTAAACTCAGTTCATTTGCCGGCCGAGGCACGGTTATTTGCGGGCTAAACGCAGCCATACTTCTTGGAATGTTTTAAGGATAAAAGCCCGGCGTTCTTTCCTCCCGCGAAATCTTGCGAGCCTCCCCTCTTTGGCTCGCGTCTTTTCGTCATCTTTGTCTGTCGACTTTGCCATTGTTCTTTTTCAATTGGGTTGCGGCGAATTGGCAATTGCGGTTGGTCGAGGAGAGATAGTCGATGGAAAAACGAAGTGGAAAATTGATTATGTATTGCAAACAATTAAGAAGAGATTTAAAAAAAAAAAATTTATTTCTGATAGAGTTACGATGATTTAAATCAAATGATATGAATGGTTTATTTAAATCGCGATTTTTATCATATCATTAAAAAGAATTTGTTTTAAAATGTAACAAATTATCATTTATTTTGTTATATTGATTCTAAAAACAACATAATTTTGAAACGTATTAAGGAATACAAAGATGATTTATAAATTATTTATACAATCTGTGAGGTATATTGGTACACACTGAAACAAATTATTCCAATTTTAAAAAGTAAAAATTTGCTGATCCTTATGATTTCCAAATTATTTTTGAAAACCCCTATTTTTGGTATACAAATGTTTGTTAATTATGTAGCAAAATTATGGTACAATTTTTGATTCATATTACTCTGCGCAGATTTCTCTTAATGCATGAGAAATGCAGTGCTCAAAAAAATGTTGCATTACGACCTTTACAAAAACAATGATTTTATTCAAACATTTTCATTTACGTTACCTTCATTCGGTATTTTCATTTACGATCATTTTTATAGTTATTTGATGACTATGGCACATTACAGGTATAAAATACTGTTTCTGCAATTCGAGAAACATAAAAGATGATTGCTTCATTCGTGGAACGTCCCGTACTCACGAATATTTAGGCTTTACTGCGAGAGCATTTAGATTTCCTCAGTAATACAAATGGTAAATGGCGAAATTCGGTTAATTCGTCAAACATTAAAACAACAGTTTTATTTGGAAGGCATTTAACATCGGCCGTGATCTTAGCCCGCGCTTTAAATTCTAGCTGCCTTCTCCGTCCCGTTTACACCAAAGAACTATAGCTGTTGGCTGACGTTTATTTAAAGTAAAGTATGGGATTATGTTTCTTGGAAGATTTCAAGGATGAAGTGCTGCTGAAAGGACTTAAGAATCTAATCTTTCTTAATTACTCACCGTCGGAGAGTATCGTTTGAAATACATTAAATTACATTTTCAAGCTACTAAAATAAGATGCATAGTAAATTTGTAACACTACGATTAAATTGAAAATTCAAACAGAATTTTAAATCTTTTAAAATCAATTTTTATTGAGAAGATATCTTCAATATGAATAACACAAAGAGGCAACTTTTCTGGGTGAATATTGTGAAAAATTGAATGATAAGTTTTTTATTTTTAGTAGAAGTCTGTTATATCTCCAAAGTAATAGTTTTATCTGTGAAATCAATATTCACTGATTTTCCCAGTAACAATCGTTTTAATATTGAATCAATACAAATTGATCAATATTGAATCATTTTCCACAGATTTCAATGAATATCAATGAAATAAACAGTCGTATATTGATTCGATATCAAATCAACATATCCTTAATTTGGTTCTTCCTTTGATTAACGCTTTCCCATATCAACAACTGGAAAAAAGAACCCTTATTACTAAATTGACAATTAAAATATCGCAAATTTGAGAATAATAGTTCTTCTTTCCAGTCATCGATATGAAATCAAACTTGGATCGATCAATATTGATATCAAACGAAATCATCAATCAATCCACCAACCGTGCCGAAAAAATTCCACCTCCTCTCAAACTTCTCAGCCAAGCCATCTTCAATCTTCTCGGATCATAAATCGGCTAGACGGACCTCAAAATTGACGTTGAAAAAGCATCGGCCACGAATGACCAATCGATAAGCCGTTACACCGATCATTTGATTAAACGCACAACAATCTCGGCCGAACTTTACGTCCGCGACGAAATTTCTGTCATTCGACCATCTGACCGGACAAGCGCCGTCAGCTTCGTGCGCCGAAGCGTTTCCCATTAGCGAAACAATATCGCGACGGCGCTATTAATTCCATTGAATAATAGTTACGCTTACGTAGTCACCGCGAGCGTCGTATTTACACCGCGAGCTGCATTGGCGTCGGGTTTCGTCGGACGGACCGCGGCCCACGGCAAATCATTTGAAACGTGATATACTCGGAAAGTTTCCGGCGAAAAGAATACAACTTGAGCGTACTTGGCCCCGGGGCACGCGACGCCACGTGAATTATGATTGGGCGCAGTCAGATCCTATTAAAGTCATAAATTTTCAATTCAATAATAACGGGCCGAGTGAAGAGGATACGATCGGACCGCGCGCAGTTTGCGAACATTTCGCCAAGTCGTTCCATTCACTTAACGAAGCGAAATCTGTACGAAGCTATACGTAATGTGTCAATATCAAACGTGACGAAGGTTTTATGGCCTCAATTTGGATCGACGGGCCACTTCTCATGGCCGAAATCAATTGTCCCGCGTTACGCAGCTCTTGAATTATTCACCATCGATCCCGCCGTTTCTTATCGCACTAGATCATGATCGAGGGAAGAAAGAAATTTTTTGTCGTAGTTCAGCTTTTTCTTCACTTTTTGTTAACCCCCCCCCCCCCGCCGTCCTCTTTCCACCGCACTCTTTCCCGGGAAAGTGAAATCGATCAGAATTGCGAAGTCACCGGAACAGCTGATTAGATGTCTGGCTGAATTTGCAATTCGACGTCAATCGATTGCCTCACGTTTAATTAGGTCCTAATTTTCAATCGGTCTGGCGAAGACCTTTATTAATCCGATTATTTGCACCTGATCGACTCTTTTCCAACGGCAACTTTCCGACTTTATCTATTAGGAGTGATCGGCGCTGATGAGATCTAAAGTTTGACGCTGCCTGTCAGGCTTTGTTAATTGTTTGTCGAAGTTGGATGTGGGTATTCAGCGTTCGATTTGATTAGATTAGACGGCGGGATTTTATTTCGGCGAGCGTTGTTTGATCGAAAGCAAGTCCGAGATGCCGTTCCGCTGATCGTTTTTTGTCCCTCGTCTAACTGAATTGCGAAATTTCGAGCGACTGACGCTCGCGCGACGCGTCGTCCCGACTTTTAATTGTCGCAATAAGACTTTGAACTTATAAGTTGATTTCGGGGCAGTTTTGTAAAAGAATGGCTAATTTGAAAGGATGCCGGTAGTACGGGATTGCTAGAAACGAAAAACGAAGTTGAAAAAAAGGAGGGGGAATAATGAAAAAGACGAAAAGAAGAGAAAAAATTATGAACGCCGGATTAAAAGCATAAAATAATATCCCTAAGTGCACGTGTTAAATTAAATATCAGGCTTTGGTTGAATGACAGCGGGAAAAAGGTATCGTGTAGGCTGCAGATTAAATGGCAAAAGAACGGAGGCGAAAAGAAAGACGCGCTCGGAAATTTTTAACATTTGTATGACGTCAAATGTGAGCTTTGCTTCACCCTTTTTTCCCTCCGCTTTTCCTAGTTGTTTTCGTTGAAATTTTCATCAGTTTTGTATTATGTGCTTATATTTCCGTATGAACGAAATCAATGAACTGATTGAAGTGTGTGATATAAAAGAGTAAGCGCTGAAAACGTTTCTCTTAAATAATATAATGTGTATTATTTGAAACTGTTTTACCGTTTAATATACTCTTGGGTATATAATGTTAAAATATGGTTTGATAAAGGAGCGTAACAGATAAACAAAGTAATGAATGAAAAATTTATTACCTACATGATGTTTTGTTATTTAAGTGCTTTTTATATTCAAGTCTTAATAGGTAGGAAAAAATAATATGCTCTAGTAACATTAATTACGATAAAAACCGGTCTTTGATCACATTTGACAAGAGGTCAATGTTACAATGCTACAATTTGACAATGCGCGAAGCTTGATATTAAATGCTGACGTTACTCGTCATGCGATACGAATAGTTACACTTGGTATACCGAGTTGGCGTTGTATGATTATAGTTCAATTTTTAGTGGTGATAAATGAAATTATTAATAAAATCTCTGACGGTTTTTTATCGTTAAATTCTTACTCGAATGAAATTTTACAAAGTAAAATAGACTGAAAAATTGACAAAGTAAAATTTTCCTTTTTATTCTTTTACGTAATGTTGGTAAAAAGATTAGAAAAAGTATAAAACAGTTAAAAAGGTTACAAATAAAACTGTATTTAGTTTTTTTTTTTTATATTTATGAAAATAATTGCCAAAAATCGTAATTAATAACTTTTCACGTTCGAAATCGCTTTTTCATCATTAACATCATCATCGACGTCATCGAATTCGCAGTTAAAAAACGTCGGAAGTTTTAAGTCTACTTTTGACAAAATTTATTTTTCATCATCAATATCATCATCAAAACCTGCCGGCAAATGTTCGATACTACGAAACACCATTGAAAAAACTACCCCCACGCATTCACCGAATTAATTTCCCATGGTTCCATCGACTTCATTCCCAATGTTACCACAACATATTTATTTTTACCAGCGAGCCAACAATCCGCAATGTTTTTATCGCTGTCCAAGCAGCGTTTACAAACGAAACAAATTTGAGCAGCGTGTCCATCCAGGCAACGCGATTTGGTCGGCTGCTGATTCCAGCAATATTTCCACGTCCGCTTTCTACGTATGTATCGAAATCGTTTCGCATCCGGCATTGGCGTGCGCGTCCCGCCGTTTATTTCGAAAGTTTGTCATCCTGTCCCGGCGTTTCTTTCGCTTCCTTCATAAGCCCCTTTGTACTTTCACTCTCCCACCCCCCCCCCCCTTCCCTCCTTCCCCCTCCTTCCTCCCAGGAGTATGCCCCCCCCACCTCCCTCCCTCCACCCCCCCCCCCCCCCCCCCCCCCCCCCGTCCTCTCTCCTTCTCCTCCGTCTTTCTCACCTCTCCTCCCTCACCACCCACTATTCCATCTACTTCCAGCTCAACACACTGATACCTTCTCACCTCATCTCTTCAGCACTCTCCTCATCTTCTTCTGCTCCACT